>JAOTRS010016714.1:0-10948 GCA_028565755.1 Dinotopterus cunningtoni
ATTTTTAAAAAAAAAAAAAAAATTTTTTTTTTTTTTTTTTTTTTCTTTTTTTTTTTTTTTTTTTTTTTTTTTTTTTTTTAAACCTTAAACACGTTCCTGTCATACACCATCGTGGTTGTGATGGCCACAGTGCAATAGTGACGGGTTTGTCGTGAAGTGTCGATGGAATGCCATCCCTCGTGTTTTTTTCCTTTTTTCTTTTGTCCTTTTGTTAAACGTCAATTACCGTTTCTGTCGTCGGTTCTGAATGTGATGATCGACTCTCTTCATGTTTGATTAGAGGGATGAAAAAATTCTTTTTAGAGCAGTAGGTGCTTTAAAGAAAATACACCCCCCCACACACAAAAAAACCTTTAGAGACATCTCTTGCATTGTTCATTCCTGCTTCATAAGTCTATGCAAATCCAATAACTGTCGTTTTGTTTTATTTCTTCCCCTATAGTTATCCTGATTACAACTCTCAGCAACGCATCGCTTACTGAAGGAGATTGAAGTTTATAATGAAATATTATATCGTGACAGATAATATATGTAATAGAGATAAAGAAAAAGAGAAAATGACGCTGAATCGTAACGTCAGTGCTGCTGTTCGTCCTTTTTCTCTGCTCTAAACTGTGCGAATTTGCCTCCTAAAAGTTTTCTTTATTTTTTTTTTCCCATGAACATTCAGTAGATGAGTAGATGTGTGTATGTTTTGTGAAGAGCTCATGAAGTTCTCAAGTAATTCTAAATAATTCTCAAAAAAATTTTGTTTGTTTGTTATGGCCTTCAGAAATCAGAATGGTATATAATAGAAATTATATAAATCGGAATGGTATGTAATAGTGCATCTAAAAAAAACAATTATTTACTCAAACTCGAAATGAACTATTTTAATAGTTAGAGATACTGGATTTTTTTTATTGTTCAAGAGTTAAAAGCCATAATCATTGAAATTAACACAAACAAATAAAAAAAAGAAGGCGGCCTGCACCCTTTCACTTGACATATAATGAATGTAGAATGAGTTTCACTATTTTTAATTAAATAATGAAAAAAAGAGGAAAACAATATTTTTTCTGTGATTTTAAGATTTTTTAAAGATGCATGCACTAGGATGTACATATTGCATCAGCATAAAACACAAACCTGGCAAAATCAATAGTTGGTATTTTACTTTTGTTTCACTTAGGTCATCAAAATTACGTACAGTACTTCCAAAAAAAAAAAACCATGCCAATTTAGAAAGGAAAAAAAAAAAAAACAGCACCCTTTGCATCTTTTCCGATCACGGCCACTTCTGACACAAAACCCGGGTTTAGTTCTTTAAAAATCCCCTTTCACAGGAAACATACCATGATGTAAGGACATGATACCCTCGTGTCTCAAAATGTCTGAGGGGCGTTCAAGTCAAACCAGGACTTTTTTTTGAAATTTCTGAGGAATGAAGACGTAAAAAAAAAAAAAAAAAAAAAAACATTGACATTACAGAAGACTTCAAGTACAGTACGGTGATGATATTTAAGATTCAAGATTCATGACAATTTACTTGCCACCTGAACACACAACACAAAGTAAATAAATAAATAAAAAAACGATAGAAAAAGTAGAATAAATATATATTCCAGGAAATAAACAGTAAAAGGAAGCTGTCCGGCTATAATAAACATTATCTAGTACTACTGTGTAATGTACATAATCCCCAGATATGGAAATGATGCGACTCACAGCCGCAATAAAACATCTAAGTGTTGAAAATGTTTTAAAGAAGGCCAACATTGAACCCACTACGGTTGTTCCCATGAATATTCATTAAGTGGAATGTCTGATCCGTGTGTGTGTAAACTGTACATACAATCATTCACCAACACCACTTGACATTTCCACATGTTTGGGCAAACATTTCCTGGGAGGCCAGTGTTTCAGACAGAAATCAGACAGCCAGTCCGATCATGGCTCCGGCATACTGAGAAAACGTTCTACCTTGATGGTGTCCAAGCACTTATGAAACACTTGGATAAGTGCGATAGTGTAGCAGGGGAATATATAGGGAAATAAAGGAAGTCATTCAAAAGTCCCGGTTTGAATTTGACTCGAACGCCCCTCATATTTCACTATTTACTGTATATATATGACCGTTATTGGTGCATCCTGTAATAACAAAGTTAATAATAAAGAATGGAGAAAAAAATCCTTTCGCTTAAACTGACACAAACTGATCCACAGAACAGAGCTGCAGTGCCGCAGGAGCACCTTGTGTTCTGGAGATTTGGACTGACGAACAAAAGAACGAACAAACAAAAAAAGCTAAATGCACGACACAAAATGATTTAACCCTCTGTGTTCTGTTTGCTATTTAGCAGTGGATTTACCACAGTATATTGAGATACAATGCAGTAAGAGTAAAAACGCACACCGTTACTCCTTCCACAGCAGGTGTTTGTATTCAGTCCCGGTGTCTTTCAGAAGTATTGGAACAGCGAGGCTTGGACTTTTGTTTCTGCTACACTGAATACACTGAAAACATTTGGGTTCGAGACTAAAAGTTGAATATGATTTCCAATTATCTAAATCTAGGTGTGTTAAACAAAAAAGAAACTGTGGCTGTGCAAAAGTATTGGAACAGATAGATTTTAAGTAAACAGGTGTCAACGACAGGTTGCATATCCCTCGGTTGTAGTCTAAAGCCCTTCACATTTCTCCCTGATGAAGTCCATTGTTGTGTTGGTGGTGTTTTGGCTCACTAGATTCGAATATATTAAAAATATATTGAATTAATTCCGTCATCAATAATGATTAGTGAGTGTGTTCCAAAAGAAGCCCAAGTCATGACATTACCTCTACCATGCTTCACCTGTGAGCTCAGATAAGCAGATCCTTTCCTTCCCCAACTTACCATGACTTTAGTTGAGGTTAACCTTGGTTCGAGAACGTTTGTAGCTCTTCTCTGAAAATCTTTGCCAGTTTCAGTCTGATTCTTACTGCGGAT
This sequence comes from Dinotopterus cunningtoni, assembly GCA_028565755.1. Lineage (NCBI taxonomy): Eukaryota > Metazoa > Chordata > Actinopteri > Siluriformes > Clariidae > Dinotopterus > Dinotopterus cunningtoni. The sequence continues at coordinate 2,969 of JAOTRS010016714.1, forward strand.
GTAAGATTTCCATCTTGTAGTAGGATCTCTCTATTTCTTCTCTGAAAGTCTTATTCGAACAGTGAATTGTGACACCTTCACCCCTGCTCTGTGGAGTTTGTTGATGTCACTGACGGTGTTCATGGTTTTCAGTTTTTGTCATCAACTGCAGTAGTTTTTACTCACCTAAGCTGTTCCATGTCTGGGTTGGTGAATACACTGGTGGGTTCTTTTATGACTTTCCACATTGCTGAATTGTTCAGGCCCAATGGCTCTGGTGACTTGGTTTTCTGTCTTTTCTTGCCTCCATTACAGCTTGCTTTACTCCCATAGACACCTCTCTGGTTGTGATGTTGGTTTATCCTTTTTAATAAGAAATGCAGGTTTCCCATGCAGGCTCAAGCCAAGAGTGGACATTCAGAGCTATTAACTGTTTAAACAAATCAATCTAACAGCTTATACTTGTCCATTGGGCATGCAGACTAGCCCTTAGGTCATTAAAGGGGACCTATTATATACAAACTAAAATTTACTTTTTATGCATTCGTAGACCTTCTAGTTGACCTTTTGCCTATTACATTTTCTCTTATATTGTGACCTCATATAAGAAGAACCCTGTTTCTCATCTCTGCTGGCTTCTGGTGGGGCTTAACAGTTGCTCATTTACATAGACACTAAAACAACACATTTGTAAGTGGAGTGAAATAAAGGAAGTGTGAGGCATTAAAAAAATAAGAAATTTGTCCTGAAGGCATTTAAGGTGTTAACATCTTTAGGGCTTTAATCGGTCCTGAAAATGCCCATAATAGGTCTCTAGTCCCGAAGATGTCCGGCAGTCCTACCTGTGCCCAGGGTGTGGGCAATAACAACACCTGTTGGTCCTGTTCCAATATTTTTGATCACTTAAAAGAAATGGTTGGCTCTCTATAGATATGAGGGTGATATAGGACTGCACATTTTATATGCAATAGAGGTCAAGCTACGTATTTTCCTGCACTGATACTCTATATCGCTTATTCTGTACAGGGTTGTGGGAAGCCTGGAGCCTATACCAGGGGACTCACACACACACACACGCACAACACAGACCTACTGTAAGGCAGGACTCGAACCCTCGACCCTGGAGGTGTGTGGCCACAGTGGTCTCCGGGTCAAGCTAGTTATTTAATTATCTAAAAACCTTCAGCATTTGGCAGACACCCTTCACCCATCCAGAGTGACGTTCATTTATGTCATTACATGTTATACATCTGAGCAGTCGTGGGTTCAGGGCCTTGCTCAAGGGCCAAACAGTGATGCTGGGGTTTGAACCTAGGACCTCCCAGTCAGTAGTCCAACACCTTAACCATGAACTATCCCTGACCCCTACATGCACTTCGGTCTTTGCATTTCTAACCAATACCTTACATTCTCCTCAAATGTTCTGTTCTTTTTTTTTTTTCATCTCATTACGCCCAGTGTGAAACCTAACCACACATCAAATACCATTTTCACTCTTAATCAACTTTAAGTGTGAAAAACGCCTCAAAGTAGGAAATGAAACCACTTTCAACACAACATAACTGCGACCAGGACCCAAGGTTAATAACTTACATTAATACAATTTTTTTTTTAAACGTGATACTTGAAAGTTTCAAGACTCAATAACAATAAGATTGCTGCGTGTAGCGTTTGAACATCATCTGGAACTTCTGAAAGAGTCAGGAAATGATGCATCTCCATCCTGACTTGGTGTTATTTACCCGAAGTGTAGGCGACATCATTAAAAAAAATAATAAAAGCCCCTTTTTTTTGGAATAAGCAGTCTCATAATTATAACCTCAGCATGTTTCCTTTCAGCCTTGTGTGAGTTGTGTGTCTGTCAGGAAACGCTGAATAAATCCTAATTGATTTAGTGAATGAAACGGATTGGGAAGGAGGAAATGAAGCGTCGGTACAGGCAGCTGTGATGAAGGACTTGGAGGTTGAGAGAAAAAGAGACGGGTATGACACGTTTCTGAATATTTCTGGATATTTTAAAGGACTATTTTAACAAAATATATCTTTCTCGTGTATTTTTGTAAAGATTTACATAATATATAGTATAATATACAGTATATATATAAACCTACATTGTTTTCTGTTTCGAGTGTAAGCTGCACCTTCTCCGTCGACTAGGCTGTCGTGTTTTGCGGACGTAAAGCAGACGTAGCTGTTACACTTGCATGTGTACTCACACAGATTTACTGTATATATTCTCAAACAAACTCATAAGTGAAACTATTACGTTAAGCAACTGCACATGATTTATTGTCCTATAATGTGATTGTGCATGTACATGATTGTAAATAACAGATGCTTGTTAATAAAATCTTTGTACTTCCCATTTTTTAAATTTTATTATTGGCGTCATTAGGAATATTGCTGTACTCCTTTTTTTCCTTTAATTTATTTGACAATTACATAAAAGGTTCTGCGGATCGGCAGTGCCATTACTCTTTTTTTTTCAATGCAGGATTTTATGTCATTTAAGTTATATTTAGGATGTACAATTTGTGTGTATAAGTTGTGTCCACAGACATGCTCTGTTCATTTTATACACGCTTTTTTTTTTCGCTTAACCAGCTTAATTATAAATAATGTTTATTATAAATATTTAAGGATAAGTATATTATATGGTAACTCTTTACATTCTTATTCCTTCGGATGTGTTTTGGTTTGTTTTTCAAATCGTGTAACTACCTTTCTTTTGCCGTGTCGTCCGGTTTTGATTTATCGTTATCTTTTCACCAAGAACATGAAGAAAACCTGTACAGTCTGATGCGGGGTGCACAAACTTTTAGCTAGAAGGGGTTTTTTTGTTTTGCAGGCAATATCAATGTTCTACTGTGTCATGTTCTAATATTTACTTTTAAATACGGAATATTTTTTGTAAAGCTGTGATGACATCGCTTCAATGTAACTTGATCTTATTTCATTTTGTGCATTTTTACATTTGGTTACCATAAATGTACGCGGCGGACACGTTCTAATATTATTGATCACTTAAAAAATTAAATCTAAAAGTAAAACGCTTATTATAAAAATAAACTGCTGATTGTTATACGTTACCGAGGAATCACAATGCAGCGTCCTAAGGATGTTAGAAAACTTCGAGCTTCACCTCTGACGGTTACAAAGCTCCGACACTGGAGACTCCTTCCATTTTTGTTAAATAAACACATCCTTAGAGAGAACTTAATCATTTTAAAGGATTCATTTTGTGAATGAGCTGTTACTATAAAAACAGTTATGTATTAAAACTATAAACCTGCTGTTATAGAAGATAAATCAACACCTTCTGACCAATCAGATGTCAACAGCGCTGCTCTGGTATGATGTAATAAAAAGAAGGATCTTACTTGAAGGAGTGTACTTAGTAAAACCGTGCAGTAATCTGCCTTCCTCTTTAATTTTATTTATAATTAATTCATTATGTTACCTGTTTTTTGTTTTGTTTTTCTTTTTATTACTTAGCATCACAGTGTATAAAGTCTCTGTTCTTCAATATAATGTAATATAATAATATGACTATTTCAGGGTGCCTTAGAAGTCGTCATTCCAGTGTGTGTCAGTAGGATACTGTGTCTTCGTTGTGTGCCGGGAAGAACAATATCTAATAAATGACACGATTAATGCAGCTTGTTGTTTTGGTGTTTTTGATGTATTTCTTTAATTGTCTTTGATCCTTAACATTGTTTTCAAGTGCATTTTAACCAGCAGTGTGAGACCAAGTTATCCAGTCAAAATAATATTAATAATGTGGTTCCTGTCTGAAAGTATTTGTACCAATCAACAGGATTTGGTGTGCGTGTACTGTGAGGAAATTATTATTGCAATCTATTATTTTATTTCTGACTGAGTGAATTAAATTTCTTGCACGTCCACGGTGTGTCAAAAAAAAAAAGTCCTCTCCAGGATGTTATCCATCCATGAAGTCTTTAAAAAAAAAAAAAAAAAAGGAAATGTCCTGAATATATTTAACATTTTCTACTTTTCAAAAATTCCCTCTCATGGTTGAGCTTTCGTTCCTTCCCGGATCCGCTGCTTCATCTCCTCGGCGTGAGCTCGGCTGCGTTCTCGATTCGCCTGATACTGAAAACAAATAAATGATAATAAAAAATAATAAAAAATCAAGCAAAAAGAGTTTTATTTTAATTACTGGTATTCAATTATACTAAAATGTTCACAGTAATTATTTACTCAGTAATTATTAAGTTCAAATGAATAGTAAATTTTTTTCTGAATATTTGAAATGCATAGAGTGCAAAAGTTTGCACACCCCATGCTGTCGAAAAAGAAGTTCAAGGTTTTGCCGTGAGCCTCGTAATCTCAACATGAAGCAAATTCATAATGTCTGGCAAAGGTAGATAAAACATTTGGGGTTCACTCCCACATTATGGCATCAAGTACAGATTATAGGATGTAGAATTTAGGTAATTACTGTAAAAAAATTTTTTTTTGAATTTTCTTTTTCTTTTGTAATTTAAATCATTAAACTATTTTATTTTTTAATGTAAAGTTAAATTTTTAAAGCAATTTCGAGTTCATGATAATCAAAAATCCAGTACCTCAAAATATTAGAATACAGGTAGAACGAGTTTAGTTCCGAGAGCGCGCTCGTAAGTCGGATTTGTTCTTAGGTCCGACAAAGTGAGTCTTATACGCCTTTGACATGAATATACTGTACAATGCATATTGTGCAAAGCATACCAATCCACCTGGCTAAATCTCTGTCCCCTTTTCTCACACTGCCACCATGTGGCCAAAAACCATATCTGCGCCTAAGGAAATCTCAGTGAAATGTAAGAGTGTTCCCATTTTGTCTCTGTTTTTTAATGTATTGGACTGTGAACTCTGTTTTGTTGAGGATTTTAAGATGTTCTTGAGGAAACTAGGATTATTCTCCACAAGGAGAGCTTTACAGGACAGACATTTTCCATCATCGTGCTCTCGGACTGAATCACTGAAACCGGTGAGGCCGACTCATTTCTCCTGCACCTCCATATACAATATACCGGACTTTAGACATTTTATACATTCACTAACACACTGAAAATATTGTATATATAGTTGTTAATATGATCGTAGATCAGGGACTACCTGAATTCCCTTTGAGTCTGAGTAAATTACTATTCATACGGAATGAATCCTGTGTATCTCTCAGTCTAGCTCTGTACACGCAACCATAATCTCGAGGAAGACTCCTGACTTGACCGCTGTCCAGAAGATGATTATCGACACCATCCACAAGAAGGTTAAGCCACTGAATGGCTGGCTGTTTGCAGAGGGCTGCATCAAGGCATATTGTTGGAAAGTTGAGTAGAAACGTGTGTAAGGTAAAGGTGCACAAGCAACAAGGATGACCGCAGCCTTAAAAAGTGAACAGCTGTGAAAAGCTTTACAAGGAGTGGAATGAGGCCAGGAAATGGGCTACAACTGGTGCATTCCCAGTATCAGGACACTTCTGAACCAGAGACAACGTCAGAACTTCTTACCTGGGCTGAGGAGAAAAAGAACTGAACCACTGCTCGGTCTTCGAAGCTCTCCTTTCAAATAAATGTACATTTCTGCCTTTCATTTGGAAATCAAGAACCAAGAGTCTGAAGAAAAAGTGAAGAGACACAGAATCCAAGTTTCTTAAAGTCCAGTGTGAAGTTTCCACAGTCTGTGATGACTTGCAGTGCCATCTCACCTGCTGGTGTTGGTCCGCTGGGTTTTATCAAGTCCAAAGTCAACACAGCGTCTACTAGGAGATTTTATAGCAGTTCATGCTTCTGTCTGCTGATAAGCTTTATGGACCGTGATATTACTGTGCTTGAATGGCCAGCCAGTTCACCAGACCTGAACGATATAGAGAATCTGAATGAGAAACACCTGAGCCAAAATGGCAGATGAGCTGAAGGCTGCTATCAAGGCAACCTGGTCCAAGCCATGCAGCACTGATGCAGTCATTTCATTTAGTAGTAAAATCTTTCAGAATTTTATTTATTGTAAATCCTATTCTAATATTTTGAGACACTGGATTTTTTTTATTTCATGATCAACAAAATGAAAACGATAAAAGTTTTATAATATTTCACTTTACATGCGATAGATCTAGAATATATGAGAGATTCACTTTTTAAATTAAACCCCTAAAGAAAATAAACTTTTTTACGATGTTCAAGTTTTCAGAGATGCACTGTAGTACAGAATTATTTATGGAGGAGCCACGTGGGGGCTTTATTACTGTTTGTGACGAACATAAAAACATTTTTGCAGACAAGAACTGCACATTTCACTGATCATTTTATCGTGCTTGATTAGTGCTTGGGTGTAGCTTTGGGAAACCATGTCTCACCTCTCTTTTGAGACACTCCCTCATCGATCGATCCATGTCATTACACGTTCCAAAGAAGCGGAGGACGTTGTGCTAAAGATAAGGATCACAATGTAAATCAAGAGGGTAAATGTGTCTCGTTTAGGTGAAGGATGGCGAAGGGAAAGATAGAGAGATGAGGCAAAATGGTACAGCTCCTCAAAGGCATTAAACGTTTCCTAACTTAGAGACAGAGAGAGAGAGAGAGTTGGGCGTGATGCTGACTTTACCATTTAACATTGCTCTGATGCTTTTGGGAAATGTTCTTTTTAAAGGATTCTGTAGGAAACATAAGGACAGACAGATAGAAGAGGAATAAATGATGTGATGTCTGACCTCTTTGTGACACTGCTTGAGCAGCAAAATCAGTTCATTGCACTCAGGAGTGTGTAAATGTGGCGACAGATCCGGATGCATCTCGAGTACCTAGAATCATGAAACAGAGCAGAACATCAGGATTTTTTAAAGCGCTTTCACCCTGTCAGTCAGTCAGCACAGGGCATATGTAACAGAGTGTGTGACGCAGGGGGGCCATTAGAAACGAGCACAAAGGCACACAAGCGAAGCATGGAGGGCCACTGAGAGAAGGGACAGCACACGGCTTAGACCCCTCGTGCTCTCCTGGTATATTAAAGACACTGTTTAAATCCTATAAGATGCACCACATACAGCCAAAAAGTTTGTGCACCCCTGACCATCACACCGGGAAGGTATTCCACTGGATATCATTCACACGTTCTACCAGAGGGTTACTGAGCCGAGTCAGGATGTCAAGGAGGCTCCGGTGCATCCTAAAGGTGATGGTTCGGTGCGCTTGAGCTCAGTCAGGGCTCTGCACGCGACATCCGCAACACACTCTTCACACATGGTGTCCTCATGGAGCTGGCTTTGAGGATCTCACAGCTGCATCGCTACGCTGGAACAGGTTCGGGCCTCTTGGTTTTACCTGAGGGAAACTGTAACGCTGGAGCACACAAGGACATTCTGTACATCTGTGTGCTTTGTGACAACAGTTTGGAGAAGAAACACGTATCGGTGTGTCAGTCAGAGGTGCACATGTCATTTTGTATAATGATTCTGGAGCGCTGTTATTTCTCGCGATCTACATTAGCGCCACAATATACAGTAGTAATGTGCGGAATTCTTACACATCTCATGTGGTAGGAGTGAATTATTTGCCAAGTTTGTTTAGAAATAATAATGATGATAAAATTCTGATTTCCAAACATCAGTATTAATTCATTAAATATTACAAAAAAAAAATATCTGTATCTCAAAAAAAAGGAAACGTAAGCATGTTTTATATATACAGTGTGTATATGTGATATTTTTGTGATATAATTATTTCAGCCCATATACATGTCTGTCTGTCTGTTTCTACGACAGAACTCTCTGTCCAACTTATTAATACAAAGAAATCAAATTCTGTAAGGTTAAGTATCTTGTCACAGCATCACACCAAATCTGTCTGCAGAAAATCTAATGAATCTTTTGCAGTACTCAGATATCTGCCTGAAGTTTAACTCGCACCAGAAGTGAAATCACAATGTTGAGTAAAAGTGATGTTATGAACAGTTATGTGTGGGATTTAATAATCTACTTTAAAATAATCTACTAATGCG
>JAOTRS010016744.1:0-10946 GCA_028565755.1 Dinotopterus cunningtoni
TTTTTTTTTTTTTTTTTTTTTTTTGGGGGGGGGGGGGGCGGTGGGTTAGTCCAAGTACTGGAGAAACAGATGCGTCTTGAGTCGCCGTTTAAAGTATTTAGGACTTGTCTCCACCGGTATCGCCCTTTTCCAAGTGCTGTGCTGCATGCAGCAGCTAAGGATGTGCTCTAGGGTGCTTTCTTGAAACACAATGGGCATGCTGGTGTTTCTGCTTTGCCCCATGTGTGTAGATTAGATGGACTTGGAAGCACATCATACACTGCCTGAATAAGAAATTTAATGCATTGAGGCTTTCCAGATCTCAGTCCAGGTCACTTTCCTCTCAACTGCATTTTCCCATCTTGTCCAGGCCCCCTGTGGCCTCAATCCCACTGCTGCTCTTACCTCCTCTTGAACAAGGCGCCGCCTCCCCTTCCCCCTGGTGCTTATTTGGGAAGTTAGAAAAAATCCTAAGCCGACTCTGCCTTTTGAGACCACTCCCACCAGGCTCCTATGCCGCAGCCTTGCCTCAGCCTCCTGGACCGCCTCCTCTGCCCTCCACTTCCTGCCTGTCCTCACTTGGATCCCAGCTTTAGCCACCTTTGGATCACTAGAGTCCCTGTACTGCAACACTTCTCTAGCCTTCGTTACCTTGAATTCCTCTTCCAAGGATTTGAAGGGCAGCTGCAGTGTTGTTGCGCCCATAAAGTGAGATGCTGCTCAGGCTCTTTGGTACCCAAGCCATCTCCGGGGGTGGTTGCTGACTTTCCTCTCTAGGATCTCAACAGTAGAGATTGGGACAGCATAGATGAGGAGGGGCCACAGAATTCTGGGAAGGATGCCCTGCTGGTAGACCCAGGCCCAAGCTCTTGACTGGCTTCTCTGAGATTGTTGGTATGGCTGTACCTGTGATGTAAAACCGAAACTTGTCCTCCACCTTGCCTTTCTTCATCACCATAGATCTTGATTTGGAAGGTTTGAAATGCATCCGGGCCTGTTCCAATAGCTTCTTGAGTCCCTTCAGAATCCATCGGCAGCCTGGCACTGATTCTGTCATGACTGTTAGGTCATCCATGAATGCCCGGATGGATGGCTGCCATTGTCCAGAATTCATTTGGGGTCCTCTGCACTCTGGCTCAGTGGACTTGGTCAGCATAATGCAACCTGTGATGATACCTATCTCCACCTTATGCCAAGCTGATGTAGTTGCTCCAGAAGAGACCCTCATCCTGAAGTTGTTGTAGTAGTCAGCTATGAGGTCTCTGCACCTTTTTTCGAACAAGATGCTTTATCAGAGTGAGCTGGACTAACTTGTGTGGAATGGAGCCAAACGCATAGGTCAAGCCATAACACTGACAGGTTGCCTTTGCTCTCTCTGGCCTCCCGAATTAGCTGTGACACCACACAGCCAGGCATACCTGAAATGCCGCCCTTCTGCACTGATGTGTTAATGTATTTGTTCTTTGTAAGGTAGGTGCACAGCCTCTTGGAAATGGTACTGAAGAAAATCCTTGCCTCCACACACAGCATTGAGATGATGCGGAACTGGTCTAAGTGGATGGAGTTTTCCTCCTTTGGAATCCACAGCCCTTCTGCCACTCGCCATTGATCTGGGATCTTTCCCTTCCTCCAGAAGACCCGCAGAATTTTCCACAGACGCTGTAGGAGTTTGGGACAGTACTTGTACACTTTGTATGAATGGCCACTAGGTCCTGGAGCAGAACTCGCCCTTGCTTTGTGAACAACCTCTCTGACTTTCTTTAGCTGCAAATCTGATGTGTCAAACTGCACCTCTGGATCTGGTGTATCTATAAGAGTGTTGCACTCTCCCAGCTCATGCTCTCTACAGGACTCACTATACATCTGTGTGAGGTGATGGTTGATTTCTTCCTGAGAAGAGGCAAGTTTTCAGCCGGGCTCCTGCCCCAGCAGCTCTTTAGTAAACTTGAAAGGGTTGGCAATAAAGCTTGCTCGTTTGCGTGCTCTCTCGCGTTGTCGCCTCCTGTGCCACTCTGCCCGGCGGAGAACCCTAATCTTCTTCCAGAGGACGCACATCAACTGGGCAAGGGCAATGCGTTCCTCCTCTCCTGCCCCCTTATACTGGGACTTCAGAGCTTTCATCTCCTTCCTGATGTCATGTATCTTCGCTGTTTTCTGATTTTTCGTGTAAGAAGTCCCGGAGGTTTGCTTCTCCTAGTCACCAAACCGTTCAGCTGCAATGCTGACGTTACATGAAGTAACATGCTTTCCTTTTATGTGAGAATGTAACTGTGGTTGTTAGACAGAGGGCAGGTGGTGATGCAGCACAGTGTCTTGTGTTTTAGACCAACCATTCGGAAAACATAATAATGGAAATAATATTTTTATGTAGTATATTTATGTTAGCTTCTCAGACTTTTGACCTTCCAGATACAGTAACACACAGACACATACAGTGTGCGTGTGTGTTCCTGTAAATGTCACATTAACGAGACTAAACGAGAGTTTAAAAAATTTTATTTTAATCAGCAAGGTAATAAATCTAAAAATGTGAGACAAGGATGTAAACGTGAAACCTAAACAACAAAAAACATGGGAGAACTTAATGGACAACATACAGTAACTGGGAAACATGAAAGGTGTGGTTGATCCACCACATGGTGGAAGGTAGTGAGACACTGATGGAACATGAGTTGATTATCTTGTTGATGGTGAAGGGTCCAAGAAAGTGACTCCCTGAAATGGCATGTACTGTATATAGGAAGAACCATTGAGAAGAACCAGACTCAACAGGGAACCCATCCGGATTTGGGTAAAGGGGTCTTTTTGAAGAGCCTGTTTGAAGTCTTGCCTTCTTGCCTTCTAGTGGTACTAGTGGTGCAGCCGGGAAGTCCACCTCTACTACCTAAAAAGGTTCCTTAAAGAACTCATTAAATACGGCTACCAGCTGATCCAAAAAAAATGCCACTTAGCTGGCTAGTGAGCTATTATGAAATTTCTTTTTGCCTAACTACTCCTCTATGGTACTCCTCTATTTAAACCCCTTTTAAATTTGCTTAGGGAGGGACAGCTGGAGAAGTCGCAATTGCTCAAAACCCACCTCACCAATTCTCCTGTCATCTGGAACCCTGACTTGATTATTCCATCCATGTGCGCACAGATGCTTCAGAAACTGGCATCAAGCCAGAACCTCCTACTATCTGACATCTACTCACAAATCAAAAAGAGAGTGCTTAATGTCTGCTCAGTACCAAGTATGGCTCAACTAAAAGTGAAGGAGCTTAAAAATTTTAAAACCAGCACTAAACATGTCTGGCTCTTAATCTGTGTAATTTAACTCAGGACTTTTGCCCCGTAATAATTTTTTTTTTTTTGAAAATTGAAAAAAAATTTTTTTTCTTTTATTACTTGACAGGGTGAACAGACTGAAAACTGATTGATCAGAAGTCACAGCATGAGTCACAGACACAAACTTTTGTTTAAGAGATACAAAAGCAAAAATAAAGTTTCAAAAACTAGATTAGGAAACAGGAATTCTGTTTTTTTAATATTACAAATGAAATATAGATTAAGAAAGTGGCATTGACATTGAAGAGAAGAGAAAGGAAGAGACCACAAAAGAGGGGGCGTGATAACACAATGCTGTGGTAAGTGCACTTTCTGTGTCTTCACTGTTTATGTCATCTCAAACTCTATTGCTTACAAGTGCAAAACAAGTGAAGGACAAAACTGGCTACTCAAGGCTTAAATTCCTTAATAAAATAGGAGGAGAGATTTTTTCCTACTGGATATTTTGACTGATGTCCATATTTTGGTGTAACTTTAATTCTCAACTGTATTAAGACTGACATCACTGTGTTTTACAGAATGTTGAGAAATATTACAGTAGCAGCAATGCTCCTGTTACTGCCAGGTAAACTTTTCACATAAATATTTCAGCTCTTTCTACTGTTTTATGTGATATTGTGTCACTACTGTATCAGTTTAGTAAATGTCTGGGTCTTTGTAACAATTTTTATAAATCTGACAATACAATTCGTAGGATGTTGCAATGTAAAAAAATTAACAAGTTATAGACAAAAAAAAAACTAATGTAAAATGTAATGTAATAATCATGCACATATAAAATGTGTATATTTTAATATTTCTACGTTAATTGTCATATTATTCATGTAATATACAATACAATATCATTGTGTACATTCATTGGCATTACCTGATTTGTACCGTTAATTCTATAAACCCAGATAATTAAAAAAAATCTTTTTAAATATATATATTTTTCATTTTTACACATCCTTTGCTTACATGCTATGTGTGACTGAGAATAGCAGCAGCTGCTGCAGCAGTGGTTAAAACTAAGATTACCCTATAGCTGCACAATGCAGTTATATTTTAAGCTGTGCTTATGGTGCGTGTGTGTGTGTGTGTGTGTGTGTGTGTGTGTGTGTGTGTGTGTGTGTGTGTGTGTGTGCGCGCATGTTCCAGGACTTCAGGCTCAGAACAGTGTAACTCTCTCCTCTGAGAGTCTCTATGTTACTTCTGGATCTACTGTCCAAATCTCCTGTACATTTACAACACCTGATCGCTCCAGGGTCATACAAAGTGAGTGGTATAAAATCCAATGCTCTGAAAGACCACAGGACCTGAGCAAAGATCCACAATACTCAGGACGAGTGTCTGTAAGCACATTGCAGTCTGACTGTAAGCTGACAGTGAGGAATGTGAGAGTGAGTGACTCTGGAGTTTATAACTTTAGATTTAAAACAGAGACAAGTGACTGGATATCAGCCTCATCTGGAATTCATCTGACTGTTTCAGGTAACATACACATGGAGTTATTCTACATGATGTGGTAATTACACAGATTACATAGGAACATTTTAAAACGTTTGCTCCATAATAGCTAATTATAATTAATGGATAAAATGTGTTTAAACAAACAAACAAGAAAAACAAAATAGATGTATTGATATTATGAGACTTTTTGTAAAGTGAAGTCTCAATAGAATTCATGGATGGAGTCTTCAGCACATTGTAACAGTCACTTTGTTATAACAGATGTGATAGCAGAAACTTACCGGTTTCCCCAAGGCGAGGTATGGAGGCTTGTTGCTGTATTGGTAGCTGCTACACTAGTTCCTGCTGTGTTTATCTACTTCCTTATTCACAGTCTGTGCACGGAGTGAGTGACTGAATTTACTTCATTACATGGATTCTGCTCCATAAGCTTGATCCAGTGTTTAACAGGAACAGATAGAACAGTCATGTGCTTATGTCTTTTGTGTGAACAGGTGGAGGAGAGAAGCGGAGAGAGACACAAACATTCAGGTACTGAGAGAACTTTTTTACTATATGTCTTTACCTTCATCAAACTCTACATGAAGTTCCATTATACTGTAGCTGTTATTAAATAAATATTTTCTCATTATTTCTCTCAGAGTATTCCAGTACTTGGAGTTGACACACACGCAGCGCTAAACCAAATGACAATGTCCACGAAATATGACATTTGTGTGTGTGTTTGTAATTTATTTTCTAAATTCTAACTTCTCTCTAGAATGTTCTAGCCTCTGGCAGTGATACTTACACAACTCTGGATGCTGCAAACATGTCTCCTGATTATGAAACATTGACGGTAAGTAACATTCATATCATTGCTGATGATAAGTTTCATTCCTGCTTTTTTAGACTGAATTTGATAGATGTATTTTGAGACTCACAATAGATGGTACAATTTTATTAAGACTAGCCCCACAAGTTCTGGCCTGGACACAGAGTGCTCTTATTACTTCCCATCAATGCCTGTCAATTTCTGGCCAGGTGGCAATGACCCTAGTGGAAGAAGGGGTGGGGCCAGTGATCTACAGACTGCAACAGCCAGGTAAATGAATAAGCAATGACCTCTATCACGTGAATTTATTAAAAAACGTGGATTGAACCGTTACCACACATTTCAGCATACTTCTCATACCCAAAAGTGAAATATATCCAGACTAACTATGGTTCAGACTTTTTAAACCAGTATGTGATGTCGGTGGATCAGTGTGCTTTTCTGAAAAAGGAAGTTTTAGCTCAAGACAGATTTGTTGAAAGGTAATCTACAAAATGCTGAAAATGATAAAGAGCACAAGAGAATGTGGCAAATAGAAGCTAAAATCAGAGAGAAGGGCTCTTAGTCCAAGCATAAAAGTGTTTATAAACTTGCACATATCGACCTGAATGGACTGCCGCCTCCGCGCCTTCCTCCCGCACAGATGGCACCACTAACACCACCACCAACAGCACCATCACTACCCAAGGAACAGCCGCAGCAGTCGCAACAAACACCTCCTCAACAACCAGCTTCACCTGTGTACGACAGCCAGAGGTACAGGAACAATAGCTGTTGAGGACTTTGTCACAACAAACACCTGTACCCACGGAACAGCCACAGCAGCTCCTCAACACCTCCTCAACAGCCAGCTCCACCTGCCTATAATGCAAGACAGCCATAAGTACTGTATAGGAGACACCGCCTCCGCAGAATGCTGGAGAGTCTGAGCAGACAACAGCAGCCGCAGCAGAGCACGAGGGACTGTGCGCAGAAGTTCATGGCCTGCGAGATCAGTTTGTCTTGCTAGAAGCAGCTCTTGTGAAACTGGTCAATGGTCAACTGGTCAGTGTAAATGGACATGACAAAGATCTCAATGTGTAAGGAACAGGATGGAGAAACAGTTTCCCAGTACTTAACCCATCTGATAGAAGTCCATAATGTGCACAGCGGGCTGGAGAATCCGCCCAACATGACTGATGCTGACGTCAAACCTTATGAAGCACACCTGAGAAACAGTTTTATGAATATATTTAAGAAGGTTAAGTTCATGTACATCACATGGGACTCATGGAAACTCTCGTTGATTGAACAACATGCCATTCACATAGAGAAACTTCTAAACCAAAATGGAGTTGGTTTAGAAGATGGAGTTGATTGAGAAGAAACAACGAAAGCCTAATAATAAGAGTCATGCTGCACAAAAGGCCCTGCTCCAGATGGTTACTGTGCAGGCCCAGCGAGATGGAGGATCAGCTTTCAGAGGTAGAGGCAGGGTGTGTGGCAGAGAGCATGGGCAAGGCAGAGGACGTGGACGGTAAGGATCGAATGGATGCTACTGTGTGTCTCCAATGATCAATGGACTAGACTGCCCCAACAAGACTTCGGCGGATAAAACACTGAATGGAGATTGAGGAAAGGGGAGGGGAGGCATGGAAGATGGGATGGATATTCCATGATTGACAGGAGTTTGTGTAGTATAGTATAGTATTGTAAAGTGTGATCTGTTGTTCCTCACTGTCTCCAACATGTCATGTTTGTGTCCAATTATGTGTTTAGTCTTGCGGATGATTTAATTTATCTTGTCTGCATCCTTGGCACTGATGCAGCTCCCCCAGCAGACCACAGCACTATAAAGGGGACTAGCCACAACAGACAGATTAGAATCTCCAGCATCCAGCTGCATATATTGAAGGATCTGAGCTTCCTCATGAAATAAAATCTGATCAACCTCTTTTTATACACAGCATCTGTGTTGGTCCTCCAGTCCATTCTGCTGTCCAAGTGAACACCCAAGTACTTGTAGTTGTCCACAACCCCAACCTCCTCACACATGATGGTAACAGGTTTAATCATAGTTTTACCCTTCCTAAAGTCCACCACCACCTTTGTTTTATGATGTTTAGGAACAGATGGTTTCTGGTGCACCACTCCACAAAGCTGTCCAGAAGTCCTCTATACTCCGACTCTTGTCCATCCCTGATACACCCTACCACTGCATTATCACAGTCATCAGAGAACTTCTGCAGGAGTTGTATTAGAAATCTGAGATGTACAGAGTGAACAGAAATGGATAAAGAACACTTCCCTGTGGTGCTACTGTGTTACTGGCCACCACATCAGACAGGGAATTCCCCAACCTTACAAACTGGGTCCTATCTAACAGATAGTTTGCTATCCAGGACACAGTGGATGTGCTGACACCCATCCTAAGCAGTTTCTCACTCAGTAGAAATGGTTGCATTGTATTAAAGGCACTGGAGAACATGTTTTTGACTGTATCATTATATACATTCAGGAATGAGTAGGCACGCTGCAACAGGTATATGACTGCAACATCCACTCCAACATGAGGCTGGTAAGCAAATTGTAGTGGGTCCAAGGAAGATTTTACCAGTGGTCCTAGGTGTGCCAAAACTAGGCACTCAAACACCTTCATGACTTCAGTGACTTCACTGTGACATCAGTGCAACCGGTCTGAAGTCGTTGAGGCCAGAAGGGATGCATTCTTAAGTATCTGTACTACACAGGATGTTTTCCATGGATACACAGGATGTATTGCAGGATACCAGACAGCAGAGCAGCACAAGAATTTAGATTCCTGGGGCTAATACCATCAGGGCTTGC
The DNA here is from genome assembly GCA_028565755.1 of Dinotopterus cunningtoni. Taxonomy (NCBI): domain Eukaryota; kingdom Metazoa; phylum Chordata; class Actinopteri; order Siluriformes; family Clariidae; genus Dinotopterus; species Dinotopterus cunningtoni. The sequence continues at coordinate 8,399 of JAOTRS010016744.1, forward strand.
AGCCTTGTTTTGGGTGAGTTTTTCCAGCTGTCTTCTCACCTGGCTAGCTGTCACAGTTAGAGAAGGTGGTGTGCAGGTTTCAGGGGAGGATTGTGCTGGGGGGTTGTGAGAAGGAGTGCTTAGCAGTTGCTGATGATGTTGATGTGGATATTGATTTATGGGGTGTGAAGGCCCTGTGTGGAACGGCCCAGCTGGGGGTCCTGTGCTAAATCTGTTAAAATGCAAATTTAGCTCATTGGCTCTTTCCAGGCTGCCCCCCTCCTAACTCTCTTTAACGTTGAAGCCAGTGATCTGCTATAGGAGTCCTTGCACTCCATCAGTCTTACCCTTAGTTCCCGCTGTATCCTTTTCAGTTCCTCCCTATCACCAGACCTAAAAGCTGTCTTCTTTTTGTTTAACAGTTCTTTCAAGTTGCTGGTGATCCAAAGCTTGTTGTTGGGATAACAGCGTACCATTGTTGGAGGAATAGTGGTTTTGTAGCAATTGATATAGTCAGTAATACAGTCCATGATTTTATTGATGTCTTCCTTGTGTGGTTCACACTGCATATTCCAATCCATATGCTCAAACCAGTCCTGCAGAGTCTCACTGGCTTCCTGTGACCTTATAATGGAGATAGGCTTCCTTTGAACTGCCAGGACATACAGAAGTGCTAACAAGGCGAGATTGTGATCAGAGTTGCCGAGTGGGGAAAGAGCAATGGCTTTGTATGTATCTTTAGTGTTAGGATCCAATGTTCTGTTTTTTCCATGTGGGACAGCCAACAAACTGGTGGAAAGTTGGTAATGTAGTGTCCAGATTGACATGATTAAAGTCACCAGTTATAGTCAGTCACAAATGTCTTGGGGTGTTAACGCTGTAACCTAGCAACAGTGGCATGTATGATGTCACACGCTACTGTCAGGTCAGCTGTCTGGGGAATGTAAGCACTGATTAAAATGAGAGAGGAGAATTCCCTCGGTAAATAATATGGGTGCATACTCACAGCTAAAAGTTCAATATCGGGAGAGCAAAGACGTGGTAACATGTCTAGGATTACACCATCTCACATTCACAATCCAACCACCTTTCTTCTTTCCCCTGAGCGTTGCTTCTTTGTTTGCCCGAATAAGTTTAAAGCCGGGTATGGCTTTAAACTTATTCGGGCAAACAAAGACGCAACGTCTTTGTTTCGTTGCCCAAACGTCTCTGTAAAGCACATTAAGCTGCTCTCCCAGTATTCCTTCTGGGTCTGAATCAGCGCACACAGTTCATTCATCTTATTACACAAGGACTGCACATTCCCCATTATGACAGATAGGACCGGCGATTTAAACCTGCACCTACGGCGTCTCCTCCTGATCTCTGGGGAAATGTCGTGCCTGACTCCAGTAAGAAGCACTGGTTTGGAGAGCGTGAGCAGCTGATCGCGTGTATACTTAAACACAGCGTGACTCTGCTGGGCCCCACTCCTCTCAAAAAGTGACAAGAGCAGCGGAAGGACCAAAAAAAAGTGCAAAACTTGTGATTAAATCATATTGTGTTTAAAGAAAAATTTAGAATGTAAAAAAAAAACTAAGTAAAAAAGTGGAGAAAGAAGCACTGACAAAGGAGCTGCGGTAGCAGGCTGCTACTCTCACAGCGTCAGTAAGAGCAGTAATGCTGCAATGTCAGTAATACTGATTACCGCTATGAGAAATATGACCCAAGCAGCCTAACTTATATCTATGAATGGAAGCTGTGTGATGCCGCTTTTAGACATGTATTTTACAGCTCATTTTCCAGTAAGCGGAATCTAAACTTGCTGACTGAAGTGGTCAAAGACGAAAAAGGAAGAATAGTGTGTCTACAGACCACAATAAATGGTACCGTAATGGTGCTATGTAACATCTACGCTTCAAATACAGAGGGCCCTAATTAAAATAAGATTTTAGGGGAAACAGATAGCCAAATAATACAACCTGGAGATTTTAACCAATTCTGGGATGCTTTAATAGATAAAAATAAATGGTGAGAAGGAATAGACCTTCCACTCACACTGTCATAAATCCCTTTCCAGAATTGATGTTTCTAATCTCCAACACCTTGGCAAAACATTTTATCCACTGCAAAATAAATGCTATCACTTTGTCAGACCACGCAGCTGTGATGTTAGATATTTACATTAACTATGACAAAAAGAGACAAGGCAGATTGAGATTAAACACCTCACTGTTGTCCCAGGAGGCCTTCAGGTGGTGGTACAGACATAGTTGGTTTGTCTTCTGTACAAAAGAAGAAGGAACCGCTCTGGCCATGAACTGTGTGACAACTCTTAATGCTCTGTGTGGATGTTTTTATTCTTGTGCCAAAAACAACAGTGCTCTCAACTACATTCCTACTGACACATCTATTGCACAGTTCAGAAAAATATATATATTTTTAAAAAGTGCTCATTAAACATTAATTTCTTTGGTCATAGTACGTGAGTATTATTTATTTATTTATTTTAAATGTTTACTTCTTTTATCGTAAAGATAAAGGTGTTTGACACTTATTCACACTGTGAATTAATCATACAAGTGTAAAC
>JAOTRS010016765.1:0-10946 GCA_028565755.1 Dinotopterus cunningtoni
AATTCATAGTAAAGCTCTAAAAATGTACTATAAATGTTTCCTTGATAATGTACACAATATATGCACAAAATAGGCAATATGATTATAGGCAATTTGAAAACTTAGTTTACTTAATTTTAGTTTATTTTAAACCATCTATAAAAATATAAGTGAGCAAGAATTGGCAAAATGGGTCACATAGCACAAATACACACAATCAAATATTTGTATTATTGTTTTCGGTTGTTTCTATGACCATAAAATAATAATAACGTGCTTATTTTAAGAGTTCTACATTTTTGCAACATTATTCCCATGTTTTAGTAGTAGTAAAATTTACCCTTTATGAAAGTAATACCTTTTCTTGTACCTGATATATCCAAAAACCCAAACACACAGTTTGATGTCTAAAGCCTCCCTATTAACACACACTGGCAAGGCTTCCATATAAGCATGTTTACATTTTTTACTCATCATTGACCTATGCTGCATTGCCGGCATGCATCTGTGCCACTTGAGTTTTAAGAGTTTTAAAAGCTTAGTAAAATGAAATTTGAAAAAAAAAAAAAAAACAATAGAACTCAGTGCTATCTTAATAGTAAAACATTTATCAGTAATGCTAAGTCAGGAAAAAAGGTTTTAATTTGCTAGGGAGCATACAGAATGAACTGTGGAAAAAGTTCTGATGAGTACAGATTTATTCTATTCTATTCTAAGTGATGGATGCATGAAGGTAAAAAGAGAGGCAGATGAAGTGATGCGTATGTACAAGCCTGTGGGGGCAGTGTTATAATTTGGGGTTGCTTATGTTGGTGTGCCCAAAAGTGCCTAAAAGATGACGCAGCTGACTACCTGAATATACTAAAGAAAAAAAATTTAAGAGATGTCAATAGATGTTTTGTTTCCTGATGGCATGCGTGTATTCCAAGATAACAATGCCAGGATTCATCATCCTAAATTGTAAAAGAGTGGTTCATAGAACATGAGACCTCATTTTCACACATTGATTGGCCATCCCAGAGACCAGACCTTAACCCCATTGAGCATCTTTGGGGTGTGCTGGAAAAGGCTTTATGCAGCCATCCAAATATCCTATTGTCAATAAAAGATCTTAAAGAGAAATTAATGCAACTATAGACTTAAATAAATGTGACATTGCATAAGCTTATTGAAACATTTTTTTTGTAATGCCTTTATTATAATACCATAGTAATAAAGCTCTACCCATAAGATATAATAATCATCTGTTCATAAATATAGAGCAACAGAAATAATCTATAAACAATACAAAACAAGATTATTACTGTTGCATTATAATTATGAACAGTAATAGTAATAATCTATAAACAATTATCAAACATTGTAAATATTTAAAATGTCATCACTGCTTCAACATGTGATATGAGCCCTCAAAGAAGTAGCTGCTACACATGTGTGCCTAAGACATTTTAGTCTGCATTTACATTACAAGCCACGTTGTTGAATTCCTTGAATGTTTTTGGTCAGATCAGTTTTGTATGTCATAATGGTTTACATTCATAAGGAGACTTGTAAGTAACTTTTATCTGACTCTAATGTGGATGCATCCCTTCTGAAAGGGCACACTTGCACACATTCTTACTCTTCAAAGACTACAGGTCATGGAGGTGATTTAGATACAGTTTACACAACCTGTTATAATGTCAGATCTTTAACCACTGTAACGGCAGGCTTACAGACAGAGTGCGCACACGTCAGTCACCTTCTCACTTGAACCTGTCAATCGCGGCACACAGATCATTCAGTGCTTTTGGCAGCCCCTGGGTGTGTGGAAAGGGTGTGGGACGTCTAAACTTACCTGAGCTGGTGGAGGGCACTCACTATTCTACTGTCACCCATGGCCTATTAAAGAGCCATAGATCCACAGATTGGTGAGTAAATTCTTTCATACCATGCACTCACGTGTGTCTCTTGTTTCAACAGACTCAAGTTCAGGACAAAATTCACCTAGAAGGAAGCTGTCTACCATGCACCCTTATGTGCACCTGCCATCTCTGCCTTTCAGATCAGTAGTTGAGAATGTCTAAGATCTGCAAAATAATATTAATCATGTTCTCCCTATTGCCAAACAGAATGTGCAGAAGGCTCAAGCGGAACAAAAAAGATCTTCTGACTGGCCCACATAACCACGGGAGTTCCAGCCTAGTGACCGAGTTCTCCTGCTGGTCCCCAGTGCCACCTGTAAATTTGTGCATTTTACAGTGCCTGCATTTCACAGTAATGGAAAGAGTTGGACCAGTGAATAACAGACTGCAACAGCCGGGTAAGTGCAAAAGCACTGAGCTGTAACATATCCATTTATTAAAAAGGTGGATTGAACTGATACCGCACATCTCAGCTCTCGGCTCTCTTTCTTCTGCCAAGCAGGGTCGTGAGCTGGTACAGTACAACGTGGAGAGGAACTGACGCCCATACTTTTCAATGACCAATGGACCATTATCGCCCCTATGCTGCTGCGAAGACGATGAAGTTATTCATTCAAGTGCAGTGGAACCTTGGATTATAGTATAATTCGTTCCGGAAGTAGGCTCGTAAATCAAAGCAAATTTTTCCATAAGAAATAATAGAAAATCAAATTATTCGTTCCAGAGACCCAAAAAATAAATACATAAAAATAATTAATACAAAATATAAAGTAAAAATAAAACAAATTAACCTGCACTTTACCTTTGAAAAAAGTAAAAATAAATCCTAACAAATAAGTGTTTGCATTATTGTTAGTGTATGTGTGTGTGTTTGTACACGCAAGCGCTGTGTGTGTGTGTTTGTGCGCGTATATGCGTGTGGGCTATGTATGTGTGTGTGTGTGTGTGTGTGTATGTGTGTGCGCTGTGTATGTGTGTATGTGTGTTTGTGCGACACTCTGTCCCTCTTCTCGTCTTACACAGTAACCCTTCCTCCTCTCTTATTTGAGAGGTGGAAGGAACTACTGTGCTGGATGACTTTTACACGATTACCCACAATTCCGCAGCACGAGAGAGAAAAACCATTGGCTCAGTTGTTATCACGTGACACTCAACGTCAAAACAAGAAGCGTATGTATACTACATGAAATTCGGTACTCATAAACCAAGACTTGCTCGTTTTTCAAGCTCATCTTTCTCGTTTCATGGAAACACTCGCAAACCGGGTTACTTGCAATCCGAGGTTCCACTAACATAGTGTATTACAATGTATAGAGATGTGGACAAATAGATGCACATTCACATTTGTGGCTTTTGTTTTGTAAATGTTGTATTCATCATGTACATTGGTGGGGGTGAAAAGCAGGTTTTAGTGAATAAATCCCACAGCTTCGGCTTATGAAGTAAGTATCTTCACTGAAGGCAGGTGATCCCCGGTTCGTGTCTTGAGAATATCAGTTCATTTTTTTTTTCATATATCACACTTATGTCGTGTAGCAGGGTTGGGGTCAATTAAGGAATGAACTCAACAATTCCAATTCAAAGAAGGAAATGGAATTGGAATCCAACAACAATTACAGGAAATGGAGTTGGAATTGAATTGGAATTACAGGAAGTGGAATTCAATTCAGGGAAATTCCACTGAATTCCGTTTATTGCTGTTTCTGAGCATTTATATGTGATTTCATTTGGAGACATACATTTGAACTTTATTTATGATGCTTCACAAATACCAAGTAATGTATGAAAAATAGTTGATCAAATGCAAGTAAATAAAGAACTGTACATTATGAATTATCACAGTGGTGATAAGTATCTGGATGTACTATACATTCATACCACATAATATAGGTCTCAACTCACAAAAAAATGAATCATGTTCATTCATGTATTTCATTCACTTTTTATTGCATCGAATTATCATCATTTTCTGAAATTTGGCATCACTAAGATTGCATCTCTCAGGCCTAAATATCTTACCAGCAATACTAAAAACAATTCTACAGGAGCAGATAAAGCAGGCACAGCAAGATATTGGCATGCAAATTTCTTCTGGCTCTTTCTTTTAGTTATGCTGTTATAGTTAGTCCTGCTGAGGACTTGTGACTGCAGTCGCTAGTTCAGGACTGAAATTTCCTACAGTCTACCTGAGCCTCCAATAACAAACTGGACTAGACATTTTGACTTAACTTCCAGCCGCCTAACACACAGTATGACTGCAGATCAATCCCCGCTATCCGTTAGTACCCAAATGAGGATGGGTTCCCTCTCGAGGTTTCTTCCTATTGCCATCTTAGGGATTTTTACCTTGTCACCATCGCCTTCGGCTTGCCAGGGACAATCTGATCATTTTGATTCATACACATTCACATTTCATACAAACTTCCATAATTCTTTATATTGTGTAAAGCTGCTTTGTGACAATGACAATTGTTAAAAGCTCTAAACACATAAAATTGAATTGAATAAACTTCATTTGTTCATTAGACTATATATCATGATCTACTGTAGAGTTATTACAAATATTTTATGAATCTAAAAACAAAGGGTTAGATACACAGGTGTCAGGGTTAGCATTTAATACACAGGAGACAGGGTTAGCATTAGATACACAGGAGTCAGGGTTAGCATTAAATACACTGTATCTAGTCAGGGTTAGCTACACAGGTTTTAACATTATTCAACACTACAGTTATCTTTGGGCTGCAGCATTGTGAACCACATAGACATTCTTCTTGCGGGATTGCAGGTGCTTCAGGATGCAGAACGAAATATATGTTTGTGACGGAAAGACATCCAGGACTCAAAGACGATCACAACACTGAAGTAACAACCGCTAGCAAACTAACCATTCCCCAGACAGAACTGAGTGGAGATTGCCCAGCTAAAGGAGAGCAGAAAACATAAAAACAGACAACATAAGTAAATTAAGTAAATTATTGATAGTTCATAGCCAATTTAAGGCAATTTAATTATGACACATAGAATTCCATACAGTGGGGTAGGAAATGTTCTTGATTTATTTTCGCATGGTTACCTGGACCAGGGAGTTATGAGCACTGCAGGTGTACTGTACAGGGATAACCTTGACCTCAATGTAGTGCTAGTGCTAATGCTTGTTAGATATTTACAAATATTATAATAATGTTACACACTCACAAGGTACAGTGATGGTGATTGGCTGTAATTTGGCCTTTAACAGATCTGTGTCCAGATTCAGCACAGCTGCACACTTGATTGGCTGTGATTCAGCCACAACCAGATCTGTGTCCAGATTCAGCACAGCTGCACACTTGTACTGCACTCCTTCATCCTCACATCTGGCCGTAACGTTCAGTTTTACTGTCACGCTCACGTTCTTCATCTCATTTACCAAGTCTGAAAGTGATGTTTCACTAAGTAGTGTGAAAGTGTTGTTTTGCTTCGGATCGGATCTGCTCCAGTGTACACTGAGTTTATGTCCAGGACCGACGTTTTCAATCTCGCACATCAGCTCTGTTTGATCTCCCGCTATCCACACATCAGACACAGAGCTCAGCGTCACATTGTCTGGTCTCTCTGTAAACACACACACACACACACACACACACACACACAGAGTAAACCATGTCAAATATAATAAATGTGCACACAATAAGTAAGTAATGAGATTTTAGGAGATGGTGGTACTCACTGTAAATGGTGAGATTTACACGACTCTTACACTCATCAGTTGCTGTTGAGAGGTAACAGTTGAGACCGTCAGGTTCCTCCCAATTTGTCAGATTGTCCACCTTCCACATCAAACTTATTTCATTGTTTGTCCTCGGTTGTGATGATTTAGACTCCCAGGCCAGCAAGTATCCCGTCACAGGTTTCCTCGGTATGGAGCAGTTCACTTCAGCAGGGTGTCCATACTCCACCAGCAGAGACGCCGGAGTGACGACAAGATCTCTACATACTTCTGTTCAGCACAATAACAAACCCAGAGCTGATTTTGTGTTTACCACGAAGTACAATAAAACAGTATAATAATGTAATACATATAATAATCAAACGTAATAAAATACCAAATTAGATAGATAGATAGATAGATAGATTTACATCATCATTGTTATTGCATAGTACAGGCACTGAGCAATGCAATGTAGTTTAGCATCTACCAGAAATGCAAATAGTACTGTATACTGAGTGCACAATTCTTAGGCAAGTGAGTATTTTAAGAAAATCATCATTTTAATGCATATTTTCCAGCTCCAAGCTGTATAAACATGAATACTTATTGGCTCTAAGAATATCAGGTGTGTATTTGTGTAATGAGGGAGGATGTGGCCTAAGCAGATCAACACCCTACAGTATATCAAGGTGTGCAAAATTATTAGGCAGCTTCTTTTCCTCAGGCAAAATGGGCCAAAAAATAGATGAATTTTTTACTCTGGAAAGTTAAAAATTGTAAAATGTCTTTCAGAAGAATGCAGCAAATAGCAAATACTCAACAGGGAAAAACTGCCAAAAATTTGAGAAGACTCAAATGTGAAGTTACCAGGAACCCATTATCCTCCAGTGCTGTCATATTCCAGAACTGCAACCTACCTGGAGTGCCCAGAATACAGGGTGTTCAGTGTTCAGAGACATGGCCAAGGTCATGAAGACTGAAACCTGACCATCACAGAACAAGAGACAAAACATCAAGACTGTGCCAAGAAATATCTGATGATAGATATTTTAAAGTTTGTATGGACTGATGAGATGAGACTGACTCTTTACAGACCAGATGGATAAACATGTGGCTGGATCAGTAACCGGCACAGAGCTCCACTTCGACTCAAACGCAAGTAAGGTGGAGGTTGGTACTGGTATGGGCTGGTATTATTATATAGGTTGAGCTAGTTGTACTATTTTGGTTTGAATATGGACTCATTAATAATACTTACCTCTTTGAACACTGAGAGGTGAGTAAATACACCTCTCTGAATGTTGTCTGGGAGGCCGTGGTTGCTGCTGCACAAAAAATTGTCAACAGATCAAGAAACTGACAGACTCCATGAGTGGAAGGCTTATGACCGTTATTAAAAAGAAGGGTGACTATATTGGTAACTGATTTATTTTTTTTCGAAGTGTCAGAAATGTTTGTTTGTAAATTTTGAGTTGTTTGTCTATTATTCTCACCTTAACAAATGAAAATAAACAAGTGAGATGGAAAAATTATTTTTTTTATTTAGTTGCATAATAATTCTAATAAAAGCTGCCCACATACTGTACATATTCTCCTAAGAAAGCCAAAATCTCACTTACACTTTCTCCTAAATATTTAAGTTTAATGTTTAACATTTAGGACTGACCGAGAGCATTGTAGCTGTTCAATAATGAAATTAATTCACAAAAATACAACTTGCTTAATAATTGTGCACATAATGTATAAACATCAGAATTATATTGCAATTAACTTATGAGGTGCAGGTTAAATAAGTATATACTTATTGAATATATATACTAGCATAAGTACACAGGTAAAGAGTTTGTAGAAACAGTTAAAAGGTTAAAGCTAAAAATAAGCTCATCAGCTTTAATGTAATCAGTGATAATATTTCAGGTTGAAGCCCACTGATTGCCTATCTTATTAATGCAAAGAAATAAAATTTTGTAAGGTTGAGTATCTTATGCCTTATTTATACAAAGCACAAATACACTTCCTGTTCGGTAATCGGAGAGTAAATCACACATGAGAAATCGAAAAAGTAGATCGTGTAAAGAAGAAGTTTTGTCTAAAATGACTCCAGCATGTTCAAAACCACTTCATCGCTGTTATTTCAGTTTTTATACTTAATATCTATTGATGCAAATGTTTGTTTGTTAAGTAGCTTATTAGATGTTTTTTTAAAGTAGATTATTAAATCCAGCAATTAACTGTTCATAACATTTTTTTTAATTATTTTCTTTATTTCACTTATGGTGCAGGTTAAACTTCAGGCAGATGTCTGTACTGCAAAAGTTTCAATGAATTCTGTCCAGCAGTCAATTTAAGATGCGCCTACAGTTTGACGCATGTGCAGTACACTGTCCAGACTTGCAGTTTCTAATCTGGTACAAAACTGCTCATGGCTTCACTTCTACTAATTTCATCCATGATGCAGGCAAATACGAAAGTACTAATAATAACAAAGTAAAAGTAAGTTTTATTAAATACTGTCAAGCCAGTTTTGTGTGATGCTGTGACAAAATCTAGCTGGACAGACATACAGACAGACAGCAATTTTCTTTGCAACAATGACAATTGTTAAAAGCGCTATACAAATAAAATTGAATTGAATTGAACAGTAGCTAAACGCTTATAACCATGTCTATCTTTTCCCCACTTTGGCCGTGACTTTTGCACGGTAGCTCGAACATTAAGTTAACGAAGGTTGGATAAAAACCCTGAAGTGTTTAACAGTTAAGAACTAGGGGGGCTTCAGTACTCAGAGTTGCACTTATGCTCATATATGAGGGTTAATTTGCTTAACTTATTTGTATGAAAACCGCATTAAGTGAATTCACGGTTAATTTAATGCAGACGTGAATACAGACAGTAGCTAACACTAACAAAGTTCAATGGTTAAGATTAGCACAGGCAGTTTATTTACATTCCAGAATTCCAAAAACAGTATTTTACACACTCTGTTGGTACATACGCTTATTAATATATTTTATTTTTATTACAACCAAATATTCTGTAAAGTTTATTTTTCTTTGTCTTTACTAAATTCTCCTGTTTTCTTTAAGGCAGAGCTCCGCTGTGGAGGATTTGGTCAGACGGGTGACGGCTGGACTTTTGGCGCTACTGGAGGAACAAACAAGCTGTTATGGGTGCTGTAGAACTTGAGGGCCTGCGCGATGATGTGTGGTCAGGGTTAGGGTTAGTCTGACACTTAAACAAAGACTTAAACTGTTCCATCTTTGACCGTTTTAAAAAATGGATAGATTAAGATAAAATAACCAGATAGAGACTAATAAGCAGCTGGTGTTATTCAGGGATTTTGCTGACCTTTAAGCAAAGTACAACATGTATTAACTTGTTTTATACAAATTACTGTTTTAACTATGACTAGTTTGGGAAGCATATATTTTTAAATCACGTTTGTGTGTTTTAATTGTGGAATCGTTTGGGGTATTATTGAAAAATACATTTACTTGAACCAACTACTTTAATGGGCTAAAATGGGAGACAACTTTTTTAAAATAGTCATAAAGTTGGGTTAATAATAATAATAATTATTATTATTATTAATTAAAAACCTCAAAGGAGAATGTACTGACTATGACATGGTGCTAATTGCTCTGTTTTTTGTGGATTTTTTCGACTTGTCTGTGCACAAATGTGTTTGTGTTAAAGCCAACTAACAAATGCTGGAGTGCACACAGACACACCTTTCCATCCACAAACACACACTCAACCATGGCACTTTAACCGGTGACTTGTAAATAGTTGATTAAACCTATGAACACAGCAGTTCAGAAGCCTAAACACAAGCGCATGGTCTATTTTTGTTCTTAACTGAAATACATCTTGTTGTTGGTCTTTCGGCTGCTCCCGGCAAGGGGTCGCTACAGCGGAATACCCAGTCCGCACTACAACTTAGCACACTAGAATTTTGTGTAGTTGATAAGCAATATTTAAAATAAAACAAACCAGGAAGTAAGTATTCGATGCATTACAGTACTGTGTATTAACAAGTGGCCTAACAACCATAGCTGCAGTGTGCAGTACAAACATAGTGTATGTGCGCTAGTGGGGATTTAAAGATTTTTCACTGTGCCCCCATTATTTTTCACTATCATTCTTAGTACATTATGAAGTCCAGGTAAAAATGGTATATGTGTGTGTGTCCAGATTAAAATGGTATGTGTGTGTAACTTGTGCTTTAAGTTCCTAGGGGTGCATTCTTAAATTCGATCTGTCTGAATCTGTATACCTGCCAAGTTGGGAAAATCGTGTTTGAGAAAACAACACATTCTGTGTCTGCAAAGTTAGGAAATCTCTGGTCTAAACATGTTTGAGCCTCGAAGCAACATCACGGACCTCAACGGCCTTTATAGATGAATCTCTGAGAGTCCCCCCCCCCTCACCCTCGGTTTGTTTATCAGGGACACTCTAATCATTTTGATTCATACATATTTCCTCACACGTTTCATTCTCATTTCTCTAACTGTCTTTTAATTCTGTAACACTGTTTTGCGATAGTAACCATTATAAAAAGTGCTATCTAAAAAAAAACTGAATTGAATGTTACAGTTAATCTGCGACCAAACTGTGACTGAGTTCTGATTAAACAGGAAGCATTCCATGAGCAGCAATATCACCAATAAACTTGATGGACGCGCACCCACATCCAAATAATACGGCATAATTTCCTAGAAATAACCCAGGAAAAGTGAAACTAACAGAAAACTAAGCAAAAGAGGAAGACAAACAACTTTATGATACCTAGTCAATGTCTGTATACAAAAAGTAAGCAGGGATATACAGTACTGCTTTAAAAGTGATACAGAATTATTTTCTGGATATTCTTTTAAAAAATTAACCACTCTTCTTTGTAAATCTTTATCATGTTATACCATAAAATAAGAAATGTATAGGGGAAAGTGCATTGATTTACCACTCTGACTTTTTGCTTTTATTAGGAAAGTGGTGGTTTATTACTAAACAAAACTGGGAAACTGTAACAGTTTAAATAAAAATGGTGCAGCCTCTTGCTCTTTTCTTCCCTGTGCATGTGTGTGTGCCTGCACATGAGTGGGTGTGTAAGAGAGAGAGAGAGAGAGATCTCCTCTATGATACGAATAGCCTGCAATAAACGAGGTGTGCTTTATATAAAATAATATAATTAACAAGTTTCTGTAACATGGGGTATACTACATGACATGAGCACAATATATAAATAAATAAAAAAGAAATGGCATTCTTAAGACACGAACTGGGGACCACCTGCCTTCAGTGAAGATACTTTAACCATTTCGCCACACGTAGAAAGCTGTGAGATTTATTCACTAAAAACCTCTCCCCCC
>JAOTRS010016771.1:0-10945 GCA_028565755.1 Dinotopterus cunningtoni
TGTAACTGATTACTTTTTAAAGACAGTAATTTTGTAATGTAATTAGTTACTTTAAAAAGTAACGTCCCCCAACACTGATTAGGGCAGCACAATGGCGTATGGGTAGCACTGTGTCCTCGCACCTCCAGGTGTGTGTGTGTGTGTGTGTGTGTGTGTGTGTGTGTGTGTGTGTGTGTGTGTGGAATTTTCCCAGTTCTCCCGGATTATGCTGGGTTTCCTCCTAATTGCCCATAGTGTGCGAAGGGCTCCTCTTGTTTCCCCAAATCCTTCTTGTTGACAAGAAACTAGTTTGAGCTGGCAGAAAGTCTGTAGTAATTCAATGGCGTACTACTTACTTACCTCACAAACAGTTAAATTATCTCCCCACTGTGCAATAAAAAAATTATTTGCAATATTATTATGTGCAGTACGTGCAATACTGTGCAACTGTGATGTTTATTTGATAATACCCCACATACTATTTCATTTCCTGTTAGGGCCCAAGCACTATGACATCAGCCCCATGTCGTCATAGTGTGCCTTTTTATGCGCGCTCACACAAGATTTTGAAGCATACTGTTGCTCATACGAACTTGCATGCAAAACCCGGTACACATTAAGAGCTCTTTGAGCCGAACTACTTTCACATTGCATGTCATGGGCTTAACTCAACAGGAAGCCAGTTACTATGTGATCTATCAAAATTGCAAAGATATTTTTGATATCTTAAACGGGTCAGCCGTGACGATGCCTTAAACTTGTGAAAAGTGGTTAATAACTTTCTGTGGAACATCATATTGAAGGACATCACGTTCAGTGACATCATAGTTTGATGGGGCCCGCAGGGTGCTTGGGCCCGCTCATTGTTGCTTGCAACTATATTTTTGGTTATTTTTGTTGTTGTTTGTTCATGCTGTGTGTGCTGGTGTCATTTCTGGAAGCTTCTATCACCAAAAACAAATTGTTTGTACGTGCCAACGTACTTGGCAATAAAGCTCTTTCTGATTCGCTGCATTCAAGAAAAAAACAAAACAGACTGGTAGAAAACTGTAAAAGTGACGCAAAAATATAAATAAAAGTTATTCTTATACCCCTATGATTCACCGCGAGTTTTGGCGCTGTGATTGGGTTTCCATCTTTCCGCATCTCACCGTGAGTCAAACCAGATAGGTGTGATAGGGGTATTAGGAAGTTCACAATGGATGACCACATGGACAGACGTTTGGTGACAAATCAGTTTTTTATTTATTTATTTTTTTTATAGGTTTTCTTTGTTTGTTTTTGTTTTTAAAGTTACCATAATCAAATCGAATGAATCGAATAAGCTCCCCCCCGCCGTTCTTTGTCTTTGTGCAAAGAGTCACCCGTGAGCATCCAGCGCGATTCATAATCCACTTCTATCTACCGTTAAGAGTTTGCTCTCAAACGCCTCGGGGCATTTCTCAGACAACACTAATGATTACAGAGATGATTAATTATGTTTGCTACTAACGTCCTGGTGTTTAAAGACCTTAGAGCGCTTTTACTTTAACCTTAAGAATAAGGTTACTGACGTGAGGTCAGGCTGACATGTTGGAAAGCTTCCTCAGATTAGAAAAACCTACCAAGAATGTGAAGAATGTGAAAACCTTAAAGCCCAGTGAGACACTAGAGCGTGGGATTGATTAGCCATGCACGGCTCTCTCTCTCTCTCTCTCCCTCTCTCTCTCTCTCTCTCTCTCTCTGTCCTGCCTTGTTTTCATATGAAACTATGACGTCTCCGGGGGAATTAAGACTTTACACACAACTAACTACACGCGTAACACCAGATGTGTTGAGTTGGGTTCATCAAAAGCGACTCGTTTTTTTTAATTCAGTGTACGTTTCATGATATTTCTCTGAACCGGCCGGAATCCGATCCCCGGACAGAGTGCTTTCCTGTCTTGCGAGCGAACATATCGCAGGACTGACTCACACCCCCGGGCTGCTCTATAAAAAATAAATAAATAAAAAAACCTGCGCTTATGCAACCGACGACTCGAGGAGGTGAACATCTATAAGATTTCAATAGGATTTCGACTTGTCCCTTAAACTTTTCTTTTTCTATCTTTTATTATTTATTTATTTTTTTAAAGATGACTCACTTTTTGCTGCTTCAAACTAAACTTAAATAGTGAGATTCTGCTGTTTTCAGTCCAGTGACGTACCTCGCTGTGGGAAAAAAAAAAAAAAAAAAAAAAACTCATTGTCAAAAGTATGTACACACAGTAGGAATGTACCACCGAAACTGAATACGCTACACGCAGGATGAGCAGATAATATTTTGTACATACGCAGATATACACACATATACAGTTTCTTTCCTTTCGTGTTTCGGGTCATCGGGTTTACACTAGCGATGTGCTGGGTGACTGGGTTCCCACGGGCTTATACCAAAAAAAAAAAAAAGTCTCAAGAGTAAAAGGATTTTTTACTTTTTACACTCGTGCGTGTGAACGATATCAGGGTTACAGCTCGAGTAAACTTAGCCTACACTGACCATCTCATTCTTTATCTGTAGCGCAGGGGCAGTAAGGGCACGAGATTCCATCGCCGGGTACAAGCACACACCCAATCATTCATAAACTACAAGCAGCGCAAGTCTCTTTAAACTGCAGGAGGAATCCGGGGTACCTGGAGCAAACCCACCAGACGAAGACCAGAGGGAAGATTCGAACCGCAGAGGTGTGAAGCGACTCGTGCTGTAACACTGATCTGTTCATCAGCGGTGTGCACAGTAGTGGTTTTAACCAGTAGCAATGGTATTAAGATCTACTTCAGCAAATACCTTCCTCTGCAAAGGTTTGATCTCTGTAACGTTAATAACTTTGACATGTTTGCCAGATGGGTTTGTTTAAGGATTCCAGAAACCGCTCCCGATCTCCTCATATGCAAAGCCATGTAGAGTCAGGGCGGCACGGTGACGTAGAGGTTAGCACTGTGACCTCGCACCTTCAGGGTCGATGTGCCAGAGTTCGAATGTTCTCCTCTTGCTTGGTGGGTTTCCTCCTTTTACTCCGGTTTCCTCCAACTGTACAAAAAACATGCAGATTAAGTTGATCAGTGTCTCTACATTGCCCGTAGTGTGTGTGTGTTTGTGTGTGTGTGTGTGTGTGTGTCCTGCGATGGACTGTCACTACATCATGGGTGTACAAGACTGGTTCGAGCTGACAGAAAATCTATAGTGAGTCAAGTAAGCGCACTATACAGCCGAGGTGAGCAGGAAAGCATCTCAGCATTGCACAAAAACATCCAGGTGGCTTGGCTACAACAGGGAAAAATAAAACAACAACAACACAACAGGAATATGAGGCTGGGACAGACACGAGCTCAGACGTACCGCACACTACTACTACTACAAAAAAAAAAGCGGACATGATAGTCTGACATTGTGAAGTTCATAGTCACAGGATTTGAAAAATGGAGACATAAAGTTAACAAGCGTCTGAAATCAAGCTGGGCTTTTTGTTCTGATTCCCATCTCGAGACATCATTGCATCGGTGTCAATTTAGATCTTTTGTGTATCATTACACCATGAGAGATAAGACTGATATATCAGGAGGTCTAAAGAGATCTAATCTGATATATGTAGATATAGATATTTAAGATTCTCAAGCTTTTGCCGCTAGAACAACATTAAAAAAGAGAGGGTACGAGACAGTCTGTTGCCTGTGGGCAGAGCCTCTGAAGTGAGACTTCACAGCGTGCCAGGAGGACAGTAACACACGTTTATAGAAGGTGTGAATGAGCGATACGTTTATTTAGTAGCGAGACGTGAGCATGAGAACATTTATCATAGAGTTTTAACAACCGTAGCCGTACCGTTTTTACTAGTTTTCTTCTGTTTTTTTTTTCCTGCATGTGATTTGCATGTAGGTCGTCCATTTGGCGCCGTTTCACACACTGTGTGCCCTCTGTGTTTCTGTTCCTCTCTCTCTCGCTCTCTCTCTTTCTCTCTCTTTCTCTCTCTCTCTCTCTGTGCGTGTGTGCATGGGGGCGTAGTTGCTTGTTGATAGAGCTTCGTGCAGTCAGTTCTGTGCCACTGTGGCTGCAGGGCAGGGCTCAGCTCACACGCCTGTGAACAGGCGTCATCGCCCCCTGGCGGCCACCTGTCTCACACTCACTCACTCACACACACACACACACACACACAAACACACACACACACACCAGTTCGTCTCTCAATGTGACCTTTGGGTAGAATTTGACACTCCAGCGTCCAGATGTCAGAGTTAATTTGCAGCTTCTCGATTTGGCAGGTCGTAAAGGTGACGGGTTTCTCAGTCACAGGCGAAGCAAAATAGAAAAAAATGTTTTCTGTGTGAAGATGAACGCGTAAGATCTATCAGAGATTCAACATGCGTAAAACTGAGAGCTGATAAACAAGGGGGTTTGCTCAACAGCACTTCTTGTTGATGATGCAAACTATTAGTTAACAACGTAACTGTAATAACAATGTAGAACTTGTAAAATAATTAACCTTTTTAGGACTTTGCACATTTTATAGTGAGATTTGTTATATATTTATTTTATTTTATTTTTTTGAGTCAGACAAAAAAAATATACACACTTCAGGAAAAGAAAAACTTGTATAAATATTTTAATACCTAATTTATTGCTATATATTATATACTGTTAATTGTCTATATGATGATAATATGATAATATTAAGTTATTATTGTTATAGTAATATAATATACCATCATACTATTTTTCTTTTCCTGAAGTGTGTGACTATATGAAACAAAAATAGATATTTTTTGCTTGTTTCTTTACTTATGTACTTATTTAGCTGCTTATATCTGATTATATATATTTCTTTCTGCATTTACTTACATCCTTTTCTAACAACTTATTCCCAACTTGCATATTTATTTATTTACTTATTTACCTGCTTGCTTTGTTTTATTTATCTGCTTGTTTACCTCGACTTATTTATGCATCTTTTCATTCAGTCTTCTATTTATCTATCTATTTATACGACCACTTTCTTGCCACTATATACATATATGTGTGTGTGTGTGTGTGTGTGTGTGTATTGCTTAAATATCTACATTTCTTATTCTTTGTCTGATTTATTTTTATCAGCTAATAAATAAATAAATAAAAATGTGTGTGATATTAAAAAGACCTGAAGCACCCAGTGACTTTGTACATCTCTGATGATGATGATGATGATGATGATGATGATGATGAAGAACCCTGGCATAGTGTCAGAAAATCATTACTTAATTACTAAAAACTGCTATGCTGATTGAATGATCTCTTTCTCTCTTTGTCTCTCTGTTTGTGTGTTAACTCAACTGTCAGGCCCGAGGCCAGCACCGCCACCTCTTCAGTCACAGGGAAGTCCAGCGGCACACACAAAATCTGCCTGGTGTGTTCGGACGAGGCGTCAGGCTGCCACTACGGAGTGCTCACCTGCGGCAGCTGTAAAGTCTTTTTCAAAAGAGCTGTAGAAGGTGAGGACCACACTCACTGATCACACCATGCGTCACAGATAATATATATGTGTGCAGGGACTCTGGCGGGACTAACTATGACATCATAACTAAAAAGGTGGAGCCAAAGGGAAACACAGACATGAGGGGGAACTGAGATGTAAAGCGACCAATATCTAATCTATGAACAAACCTGAGTGATCAATGAGAGCGGGGAAGACAGCATCTAAACATACCAGTGCACCATGATACTCTACGTCCATGAGTCCCCCAGATCTGCTCCTTTACCCAAGACAAATCTTTTTACAAAAAGGCTTGGCTAAATAAATAGGTTTTTAGCCTAGACTTAAACACTGAGACTGTGTCTGAGTCCTGAACATTAATTAAAAGACTATTCCATAACTTTGGGGCTTTGTAAGAAAACGCTCCGCCCCCAGCTGTAGTTTTCATATACGAGGTACTGACAAGCAACCTGCATCCTTTGATCGAAGTAGGCTGGCGGATCGTAAGACACTAGCAGTTCACTTGGGTATTACGATGCAAGACTCTCTACTGAACGCAGGAAGACGTGTAAAAAAACGTATGTCTCAGTCCCCTGGGTGAATAAAAATTTGCATTTGATATAATTTGTTAATTTGTGATGCGTTTGTGGGTCACATTTAATAATAATAAAAAAATCATCCAGAACAGGCGCCAGTGCAGACACTTAATTTGCATAGAAGTTTTAATGTCTGTAATCAAATTTATTCAAAAAAGAAATGTGTCAGTTTATTATTACATTATTTTTTATTGATTGAAGCAATCGTATTAGATTAAATGGTGGTTGTTGTTTTTTTGCACAGTACTGTGCAAAAGTCTAAGACACATAACAAAAATATGGCATAAGCAAAAGTTGCTTTTGAAAACATTTCTGCATAAAAGAAACTTCTCTAAAGAGTAATAAATAGTAATAAAATAAACAGTCAATATTTGGAGTGAAAACTCATTGCTTAAAATCAGGAGTTTTAAACACAGATTTGTGCAATTTTATAAGAAAACAGCTGTTAGGTTGTTTTATTTTTTTGCGGTAAAAACAAAACTTTATTATTTGTCCACTGTTCATTATCGTCCACCAATGTTCTGTTCATTAGTTTAGTGTGAATAGAAAGGATGGAGCTCAGGACAGAACGCAGATGGGTAACTAAACTCTGTAAATACTGCCCGTGTCCGCCTCCGCTGTCTCTCTCCCTCTCTTTCTCTCTCTCTCTGAGCCTCGTCGTGTTAAGACGAGATTACCAGCATGGTGTCACTGCATGAGTGTGTGAGAGAGACAGAGAGATACTCTGCCTGCTGATTAAACCATGCTGTTCTTCTCTGTTAGATGCAGAATGCATATCTAAATTATGTGTATGTTGAAGTAAAAAAAATAGTTTTGTTTAATTTTAAAAGTAGTCTTTGAGGTATTGATTAAATCCCACTTGTTATGTAACACTTTGCACAGTGGGCGCTGTGTCAGAACAACAGAAAAATCTGACCGATCTGTGCGTTTTGTTTGTTTGCTACAGATGATGCAGGTCCAAACCAATTTCGCGGGTCGCTTTTAGCAGAAAATACCGGATGATCAGATATCAGACGGATGAAACAAATCTGATATAATCCTATGACAAGCTAACAACCGTGTCGTTAAATCTTTACAAACAAAAACGAGATCCACAAATAAACACCGTATCCACAAAAACATTTTTCAAAATACACGTCTGAGGCGTCACGAGGTACCGCACACACACGCACTGTGAATTCACCCGCCCTCTCTGTCATTTATAATTACACCGGTATTTATTTATCCCATCTCGTTAGCGCTACAGTCATGTGAGGTGTGACCTGGCATGTCTCACTAATACAGGCCAGAACTCGAAAAACCTGAACGAGAATTTTTAAATGGAGGATCGTCAGAATCTAAACCGGCTCAAGTCCGAGTCTAATACTAACGTGCTTTGGAGAAACGCCGCTCCTTTTATTTGTTGTGATGCAGTAAAATTTGTTCATGATAAACAAGTGTTCCTTTGCTTTGTTGACTAAATACAGTGCCATGTGCGCTACCTTGGATGTTTTCACAGGGCAGCACAATTACCTGTGCGCGGGACGCAACGACTGCATTATCGACAAAATACGCAGGAAGAACTGTCCCGCGTGCCGCTACCGCAAGTGCCTCATGGCGGGAATGAACCTGGAAGGTAAACCAAAAGCTTTATGGTGCGTTAAATAATAGAGCAAATATTACGTGTGTCTTCGTACACCACATTGACTATTACATAATAGGGATTTAGACTTGACCAATAGATTAAAAAAAATTAAAAAATAATAAAAAAAATCCTTAAGAAGAAGAAATTATTATTGTGATGATAAAGTGTACAATGAAATTAGGAGACAGGATAGTGTGATTATTTGCCATTGGGAAGTAAATTAAATACTTTAAAACCGGTGTAGTGGTTAGCACTGTCGCCTTTGCACCTCCAGTGGCCGGGTTCGAATCCCGGCCAGGTTCGATTTCCGTCTCTGTGTGCATGAAGTTCGCATGTTCTCCCCGTGTTTGGTGGGTTTCCTCCCACAGTCCAAAGACATGCAGATTAGGTAAATTGTCCATATTGTGTGAATGAGTGTGTGAGTGTGTGTATGTGTGTGTGGATTGGCACCCTGTCCAGGGTGTACCCCGCCTCGTGCCCTAAGTCTCCTGGGTTTGGCTCCAGGCCCTTTGGATCCATATCCATACAGGATAAAGCAGTATAGATGATGAGTGAGTGAGATGATGAGGAGTGTGTTTAAACATTCTTGGGTTTCAGCCATTAGAATATCTTGCTGCAGGTACTCATTTTCCACCATGGCAGTTCTGGAGCGACTGTAGTTTAGAGCCGGTGCCCAGTTTCGGACCGGTTCTTTGTTTCTTTTTTCCAGACAGCCAGAAAAAATGGTTCCATGGTGGCACCTACACTTTGCCGAGCTAGAACAAAAGAACTGTATACGTCAGGGGGTTGGGTATCAGGACCAACTAAAAGTTTGTGACCGCTATCTTTAAACAGGTGGCACGGAGGCTTAGTGATTATAGCACTGTCGCCTTGCACCTCCAGGGTCGGGGTTCAATTTTTTTACATGTTTTCCCCGTACTTGGTGGGTTTCCTCCAGGTACTCGGGTTTTCTCTGACAGTCCGAAGACATTTTTTGGATTAGGCTAATTGGCATTCCCAAATTGCCCGTAGTGGGAATGACAATCGGGCATTGAGCTGGCAACCCGACTCCTTAAGTAACTGCCACAGAAACTGCAGTAATATTTACGGACAGACCAAAATACCAAATCAGATTAGTGTAGTCACATGTAGTCTATTTTAGTATCTACCAAAGAAGATGGAGAAATTGGATTTAAAATGCAACTGGCCAAATACCTCACTCTACTGCATAAGGGAGATGATGTACCATCTTAAGCTGTTATTAGAGGGTCTACTAGCACATTTTGTAATATCTGGCAACCTTTCCTAACTTTTGTTGAGAAAATGACCGCAGGCAAAATTAGGAATTATTTATGCTATTATTATTTTCTTTTCTAAGGGCAAAATGCAACGGGCTAGTAATGATGGTTTTTGGAGAACTGCTCGCAAAGCCATGTTGGAATTTGTCATTGTTAAGACATGAACTAGCACCCGGTTCACTTTGGTGGAAAAAAAAGGAGTAAGGGTGGGGTTGGACCAGATTTGGCTCCTCTTACCACACCAGAGACAAGCCAGCGGTCCAGGTGTGGGGTGTATTGATTCGTACACATTCACATTCCATACAAACTTAAATAATTCTTTTGATTGTGTAAAGCTGCTTTGCGACATTGACAACTGTTAAAAGCACTATACAAATAAAATTAAATTGTATTTGTGTGTTTAAGGTTTTGTACAGGTTAGGGTTTATAGGAGATGTTGGATCAGATCTAGCTCCATCCACTCCCTGGACTTTGGGTTCTACACCAAGGCTTAAGTTTAGGGACCTCAAGCTGTCAGTTTGTATAAATCCCCTTATTACTCTTAACCCTTTTTAAGAGAGAGCCTTTTCATAGCAAGGTTGTGAAATATACCTCCTAATTTCAGCTTTTCCTGAATATCTACTTTGACAAGCATGATAATATAAAAAAAATAATCAAATCTCTCTCCTCCCGCCAGCACGTAAAGCCAAGAAGTTGAAGATGAAGAATGCGCAGCAGGCGAACCCGGCCGAGCTCCCTCCTCCCCCGCCGCCCGAGGCGCGAGCGCTGGTGCCCAAAGCCATGCCGCAGCTGGTGCCCACCATGCTGTCGCTGCTCAAAGCCATCGAGCCCGAGACCATCTACGCCGGCTACGACAGCACAGTCACGGACACGTCCACGCGGCTCATGACCACGCTGAACAGACTGGGAGGACGCCAGTTCATCTCCGCTGTCAAATGGGCCAAAGCTTTGCCTGGTACTTTATTATTATTATTACACACCCACCTCATGATTCAGCTCATACAGGAGACAGATGAAACTTTACAAGATTTAGTGTAAATGTAGATTTGATTGGTCATTGGACAAAGAGGCTAACTGTGTCGCATCGAGTATTTAAACATCGATCAGGTGACTGACTCGTTCGTCCCTTCTCAAACTGTCATCAGGCATTGGGACTGTCATCATCACTAGGCATTATAGTAGACATAATGGAATAAAAATAAAGCAGTTAATATAGTTTTTTTATTTGTATTTTTTGAACATTAGCAGGAGTAGACTTAGTTAAGACGTAGAGAAGTTTACATTTACATTTAGGCATTTGGCAGATTTACATTTTTATCTCATTATACATCTGAGCAGTTGAGGGTTAAAGGTCTTGCACAAGGCCCCAACAGTGGCAACCTGGTGGTCGTGGGGTTTGAACCGTAGTCCAATGCCTAAACCACTGAGCTACCCCTGACCCAAGTCATCTTCCCTCCTCAAAAAGTGCACGAGCAGATTCAGATGAAATGACACTGTTGTGTTTATCATAGTTCATATATATTTTATGAATATAATGCCCCAGTTTTGTTTTAGTTTTTTTTTTTTTTCCTTCATCTGCCACTGCTCTGCATGTCATCATACTGTGGGAAGCAGACAGAATGTGGGCGCTTCTTAAAAACAAAGCAGAGTGCTAATGTCAGAGGAGCATTTACATTGTGTGTTTTTACCCTTTTAATTAATTTTACAACTTAAGATAAAATAACACAGAAGACGGATTTACAGCATGTTGAATTAAGCTAGCTTTATTTCCTCTTCATTACTGCTAATCTAAAAAACAAGATAAAATAATGACAACCCTTAGAGAACCCTTACTGTCTATACAGTTTTGTAAAGTTGGCATTTTTCTGTATTAAACAAAGCTATAAGTGTGTGTATATACAGTATATGTATAATATACTGTACACTAACTTTCAAAAGTTTGGGGTCACTTGCAAATTTCTCTGTTTTTGTTTAGTGATTTATTTTCTACATTCTACAACAATACTG
>JAOTRS010016776.1:0-10945 GCA_028565755.1 Dinotopterus cunningtoni
CACCCCCAACATTGCACCCACTGACTTCTTCCTCTTCCATCACCTTAAGTAAGCACTTCGTGGCAGGCGTTCGACAGCGACGACGTGATTACCGAGGTGAAACTTTTCCTCAAGAGCCAAAAAGTAGGCATTTTCAAAGATAGTCTTTAGAACGCTCATGCGCCGTTTTTTTTAAAAAATTTTTTTATAAGTGTGTCGCCTTAGGTGGAGGACATGTAGAGGAGGATTAAGCTCACGACAAACGTTTTTCATTACATCAAAATGTAATTTACGATTTCTGGGAAAAAAATACATTCATCCTAGATACTAGGGATGAGCGTCCTCTGATCCACCCGCTTCGTAGCCTTCGTAGCTTGGGACTTTGGTACTTTCCCGCTGTATTTTGATACGCACTGTAAGCCAGCCCATGGTAATTTGAAAGGAAGTGGGTGTTTGACTGCCATTACAGAACCATGTTAAAGACAGGATGCTGTATGCATGTATTATTCTGTGTAATGACCAGAACACACTGATTTACAGTATGTGCTAGAGATAAGTGTGTGTGTGTGTATGGACAGCCATGCGATTAGTTTATCAGATTGCAGCTCAGTAGTGTACAGAAATACCGGACATATGGTGGGCGGGTGAAACTTTAAATATTTTTAAAGTTCCGCTGCTGAAAGGAACTAGATGAGACCACCAAAAGACAATTTTTATGATTTATACGATTGCATATGATGATTATTATTATTATTTTTTGTTTGTGCAGCGACAGGGGAACGACGCGTATCGCCTCACTGACCCCAAAATGATTCTTTATTACTTTTTAATTTATATAGACCGATCAGGCTTACAGTTATGACCACACGCCTAATATTGAGTAGGTCCCCTTTTGCCACCAGAACAACAACAGAACAACTGTGTGTGTGCTGACACCTTACTATCAGAACCAGCATTAACCCTTTCAGCAGTTTGAGCTACACTAGTGCTTCTATTGGATCAGACGTGCACTGACCAGCCTTCACTCCCCATGTGAGCCTTGGCCACTAGTTCACTGTTTTTTCTTCATCTTTTCTTCCGGTTTTTGGTTCGTCCTCACCACTGCAGAACAGGAGCATCCCACAAGACCTGTACTGGAGTCTCAGTTGTCTAGCTGTCACAATTTTTGCTCACGTCAAAGTCGCTCAAATGCGCATTTCTGCCCGTTTTTACATTTTTTTTAATTTTATTTTTCCCCCTGTTTCCAACACATCAACTTCAGGGACAAAATGTTTACTTGCTGCTTAATATATCCCACCCACTTCCAGCCGCCACTGTAATGAGATATTATAACTGTAGCTACTCTGATGAGGACCAGGTGTCCCCACTTCTGACAGCATGAACGTTACTAAAACATATTAATCTGGCGTTTTAAACCTGTACAAATTCCATATCTCTGAAGTGGTATTTATATATTTAAGTGAAGTGCTGCCTGTTTACCTTGGTGCATGTGTGTTTTTTTTTTTTTTTTTTTTTCTGTTTCTTTTCCTGGTAATCTAAGCGCACAATGTTTGTGAGCAGCACAGGCTGCAGGACACGTTTATCAGGTTGATCGACTATCTGCGTTTTTCCTTGTATTGTTTTGAACAGCATTTAGTGATGTTAAATGACACGTTTAAATATGCATATACACTACCAGTCCAACGTTTAGACACGCTGTTTAATTCCCTGGTTTTCCTGGTTTTTATTTCTTTCTACATTATAAAACAATGCTAAACGCATCCAAAATATGCAGTAATCTCGTCTGAACAGTTGATATTGCGATGTGTCTGCTGCTTATGCTCTGTAAAGCCTTCATAACGCCTTTAATCCCGTTTCATCATGGTGCTGGATGGCTTTTGGAAATGCACTTGACAACGCTGTTCTAGTGTTAGTTCTAGTCCCCTAGTAAAGGTGTAATGCGATAGGACCGATCGCAGTGTTGATTACATCATCATATCACAGAGCTCTCTGCTTTTACTGACTCCTGAGCCGGAGCCCAGTACCGACCCCACGCTGACAGCCTGGTCTCCAAGTCACGCCGAACGTCACACAAGAATGCACGATCTGTTTCACGTCCATCAACAGCCCTCTCTTTAAAGTAGAGGATAAGCAGGACGTCCTCTAATCCACCAGCCTGATAGCCTTTGCTTGAGACTTTGGTACTTTCCTGCTGCGTTTCACGACACACTGTAAGCCAGCTGCGGGTAATTTGACAGGAAGTGGTCTGACTGGCATAACATAACCAGGTTAAAGACAGGATGCTGTATACGTTTATGTACAGTTCATCACAGAAGTGTGTATAGACAGCGGTGCGGTTAGTTTATCAGACTTAAAAAAAAAAAAAAAAACAGTTGTGGTGGGTGGGGCCACTGCTGAAATGATGACTAGGAAAACGACTTGTTTTTTTTAAATGATTTGCGATATAAGGTTCCCCCACCAACAGGGTGTGTATGTGGGTGGGAGGGTGTGTGTGCTCGTTTTTGAGAATTTGTATGCCGTATCAAATCTTTGGCAGGAAAACACACACAGACTTCTCAATTAGGTGCCGGTTACCTCCTGCAGATAGATAGAGAGAGAGGGGGAGAAAGAAGTGAAGCGGGAGTAGGCGAGAAGGTTAGAGAGAGAGGGAGAGAAAGATGGAAGGGATAGAGGGAAAGAAGGATGGAGAGAGAGAGAATGGGAGAGGGTTGGAGTGAGAAAAGGATGAAAAGAGGGGGAGAAGGATGGAAAGAGAGGGAGAAAGAAATAAAAGAAATGAGAAAAGGTTAGAGAAAGAGAGAGACGAGAGAGAGGCGAGGAAGAAGGAAACAGAAAGAAAGGCGGGGGAGAGAAGGGGGGTGGTGAGAATGGACAGACAGAAAGGCAGACAGAGAGAGAGAGACAGATTGATGGACGGGTGGAGAGAGGATGCGAGAAGAAGCGGAGCGCGACGCAGCCTGATGAGGAGAGATAAGCACAGATGGGAAAGGAGAAAAGAATTGGAGAAAAAAAAGCAACAATAGACAAACGCAAGAAGAGAGAAAGGTTAAATAAACCCCACTGGTGTGTGTGTGAGGGGATTAGCAGGAAGACTAGAGATGGAGCAGGACAATGGCTGTTTGTGCAGGAGTAAATGTTTTGGTTTGGCTGTCAGCGTGTGTGAGACATCAATCAGTACTAAAGTAGATAAAGAGCGAGAGAGGGAGACGGGCGTACCACATGGGGTAAAGGCAACAGATAGTCCTGCTCATTTACGACTCGGTGTGTGTGTGTGTGTGTGTGTCCTGGAGAGCAGAGACACAAGCTCAGAGGGGTGCACTGGCTGGGAGGAACTCTTTGGTTACCATGGCAACGTGGCACCCCTTACTCTAGTGACCTCTCACCTTTTCCTGTGTGTATGGGCATTCTCACACTGCACTTCAGCAAAAGCAGTGGGTTTTACTAGCAAATTTCATTGTTTTAAGTGTGTGTGTGTGTGTGTGTGTGTGTGATTTCCCATGATTCCCTTTTGGAGAAGAGGAGGAAAGAGGAAAAGGGGGGGATTGTGGGTAATTTAAATCAGCGGACACGAGTTTCGGTCTTAGTTTCTTGTTCTGTGTCTTTCCTTCATATTCAGAGATCCATTTTCTACAGACACACACACACGCGCGCGCGCTCATGTGCTCTCTGGGAGTATCGGATGACTCTTTTGCAGATGTGATGTGGAGCAGCTGTTGCATTTCTCCGAGTCATAATCATTTCCTCCCTCCTTTTCTTTCTTTCCTGCCTTCTTTCTCTCCCCACATTACAACAGCAGCTTCGCTCTGTGGGATTCAAGGAATGTGTGTGTGTGTGTGTGTGTGTGTGTGTTCGAGAGCGAGAGAGATGTCAGTGTGGAGCTGATGGTACAAGGCGACACAGTATCAGATCCTTCACGTGCTCGTCCTCAGACCCGTTTGACATCCTTCTCACCTCCCTCCCTTCCTCCCTCGCGCGCAGACCCACGCACGCGCGCATGTGTGTAATTAGCTTCTCCGTGACGTCGCAGGAGTGCATGTGCGATGGGAAAATCCAGGATGATCCGCTCCTAATCATCGGCAGCGCTTTAATACCGGAAGCTTCCGCCTAATCTCACACACATCCTCCGACGGAGACGCCGCAAGCCGGCTCATTTACCAGCTTAATGCCCCGCGTGTGCGCGAACGCGCCTGTCTGCCCGCGCGTGTTTGTGTTCCGTGGCAGCGGCGTGTATTTGCCTTTACTAGCAGATGGAGTCGATCGCCGTTGGATGCGCGTGGTTATTATTTGACTGCACAGGGGAGCCGCGAGATGTCTCCGCTCCTTCTGCACGCGTTTACCGCACGCGCCTCTTTTCTCTCGCTCTAATTACAGAGCGCCAGTTTAATTAACGCGCACGATCCTGAGTGTGTGTGTGTGTGTGCGCGCGCTATTCTGCATTAACCTTTAAATCCGGTCACCTTTTTCTTGCAATACCTCGTTGAACAATAAGGCCGAGGGATGATGATGTTGATGATGATTCGAATATCCAGTGAAAGTGTCAAATAAAGAAAAACAAACAAACTGGCAGCGTTTTAATTTAATAAAGAGACGCGTCATAGCATTTTAGCATAAAATGATTATTTATTTTTTTATCTTCATGATGTTTCGTCTTTTCCCGTATTGGTTTCCTCTGGGTTCTGTGGTTTCCTCCTGCTAGTGTAAGCGACAATATTTGCGAGTGTGTGTATGAGTGTATATGCTTTCGTCCAATACAACATTCAGTCCGTCTTCCCAGCTCGCACCTGGTGTAACTTCCCGGATGCTTGACCCTATTCTCCATGACCCATGAAGTGCGATGTTAACAGGTGGACGGATCTGCTTCATGTCCTCGTCCCGGAGAATCAGCTCACATCTACTACACTAGACACCAGGCATCCGTATCCGTCAGGTATCCATGGAGACCATATTGTGCGTGTGTTGGCGCTGGATGGTGAAAGACTGGAAGGCATTGTGTAAAATCTGAGCAGGTCTCCTGAGCTTTGGCTTTTATACTGTAATGAAGCTTCGGGCAGCAAAAAGAGCTTTATGTCCTGCTCCCTCATATAACACACCTGTGGAGAAGGGATCCTCTTACACTGTGTACGTGTGTGTGTGTGTGTGTGTGTGTGTGTGAGACAGGAAGAGAAAGGAGACGGATGGGAGGGGGGGGGAAAGCAGGTAGAAATGAGAAAGAAAGAATAGGTTGAGTCTTTTTATTTTCCCGATCTGATTCTTCAAGCTCCGAGGATTTTCCTCGTTGCAGCAGCATTTCGTCCACAGCTGTATTTTTCCGCTCGCAGCTGTGACTTGAAAAGCGTCAAAGAACGCCGCTGAGTGGAGATTGATCAGAGGCAACGACGCTTACAAAATCAATCAAAATTCTATTAGTCCACATTACTCTCATTTGCCAGCTTCAACATCATCCGACACTGACAGCATTAACTCGGCTTGTCATAGTAAATCAGCGTACGAGTCCTGCGAGCGGCATTACCTCCAGCGTTTGCGTACGATAAGAGGAAATAAAAGGGGCCTAAATGAATCTCTCATTCATTCAGAGCTCAATAACTATCCGTACACACTGATGAGGGTAGGACGCAGAGTGGGACGCATCCCCTCGCCATTCCGTTCAGTACGATAACGTGAAAGCGCTCCGCGGAATGTCCAGACGAAACACCTGGACCGCAGACCAGAGTGTCAGGGTTCATTCACACACCCATACGCTTTCATAACTTCAAAGGTGTATATACAGGCTCCGTGCGGGGAGCGACTGAGAACAAAAAGTCCAAAGGCGTGGCCCCGTTTCAGTCGAGTAATGGATACCGAGATCAGTCCCTGACAGTAGTGAGGTGGAACCGTGCCTTGTAACAGGATAAGCAGTGTAGCAAGACACTCGTTCAACAAGCACGGTATCAATGTCTGGATGCTTCAAGGGGGTGTTCAAGTCAAACCGGGACTCGTGATGAAGTTTCTCTTGTATGAAATCCCACTGCAGTTGTTCTGGTCAACTTGTTGCTAGCTTGCAGAGGAGATGTATCATTCTGTTGGAACTGTACACACATTTGTTTACAAACGCCACTCGCCTACAAGTAAAGGAGTTCCTGGGAGGCTAGCATTACAGACGTGAAGCAGGCAGTCTGATCATGGCTCCGGTGTACTAAGGAAATGGT
The DNA here is from genome assembly GCA_028565755.1 of Dinotopterus cunningtoni. Lineage (NCBI taxonomy): Eukaryota > Metazoa > Chordata > Actinopteri > Siluriformes > Clariidae > Dinotopterus > Dinotopterus cunningtoni. The sequence continues at coordinate 6,165 of JAOTRS010016776.1, forward strand.
ATCTAAGCACTAGGGAAATGCTGGGGTTATAGCATTGTAGCAGGGGACTATATAGAGAAATAAAGCTAGGTTTTAAATCTCATAACAGTGTTCCTGTTATTCACAATCAAAAGTCCCGGTTTGACTTGAACACCCCTTTGTATATTCTTAGCACTTTTTTCATTTTCAGTTTGCTAGGCTACATCATAGCACCAGTTATATAAATAAAGAAAGCGCTCGTTGCTTCAAAGGTTCGCTATACACACATTATATACAGATAAAATGGATAAAACTCTAACATGACTTTCACTTATTGACAAAGAGCCAAAGAGGCAGCACGAATGTAAGGAACTCCAAAACTGTCATTTGTGGGAAGATAAACAAAGCCTTTCTGTCAGCTGCTTAACAAAAGCATATCAGAATGAGATCTTAATCTTTTGTCCTAATGCATGCATGCACGCACACACACATACGTACTGAAAGCAGGAACTGTTCAAGCCTAAATGTTGGTTGCGGTCAGTTTCGTTACTGGAGTGTGTTTAGGGAAAGGCCGCATTCATGTTAAGACATCAATCCGAAAACAGTACAGATGAGATCTACAGCTGCACAGGAGTGTACATGTAGAGATGGTGAGCTCCCTAGGCAACAATTTGGTCGCGTGTGTCATTTCTTACATATGTAGTTGCACATGGTTAGCCTTAACAGCACCAGTCATGTCGGATCAGGATGCCATTAGGATCTCGAGCTCGTTTCTGTTCTCTTTCACATTGCAAGTCACATAGTTCAATTCCAAGATTTTGGTCAGACCGGTTTTACGCGTCATGACTGTTCAGGTTCTTAATTTTTAAAAAAAGTGACTCTAACATGGACGTGTGTGTGTGTTTGTGCGCTCTGGGACAGCATGTCTTTCCTCAAGCCATCTGGGTTCAAACATGTTAGATTTGTGCAACCACTCATCATTCTTTTCAAACAATAGATGTACTTTTAGTTAAAAAAAAAAAAAAAAATGCTTGGGATTTTGCTCTGTAGGACGGCAAGCAGTTAGACGGCTGTATGTGTTGAGGTCCAAAAGAAGGAACAAAGCCAGACGCCTCGCTCTAGCTGTTTGAGCTCTGATCTGAAATTCACGAGCTGCCGGTGCTGATTGGCGTCGGCATCAGCAAGCGTCCCACGTATGCGCAGAGTCTCACACACTCCGATCTGCCCATTCTCATTCAAGACGCATGACCACGTATAGGATATATATCTGATCTTGAATCACATACAAAAGTGACCGAATGATCCGATCAGATACTGTATGCGTTCAGCCAACCCCTGAAAAAAATCTGATCTGTCTCACATTAGGGTAAAAAAAAAATTTGATTCTCTCCAGACGGGTGATTCTACAGATTAGTTAAAGTTCCCCAGCGTTCCATGTTTGTTATAATAAAGCCAGACACACACATGCTGTAAGCTGAAACATGAGTGTGTAACCTGTGTGGTCATGAAGCACAAACAGTGCAGTTCACCCTCTTGTCAATACTTGATCGCAACATATTTTATACCAAGTAACAATTATGCAGATGCATGATTTCTTCTCGCCGTGCAAAAGGATTTTGTGATTTGTATTTATCAAAAGCCGAAATGTTTTTGACATCTAAACGTTAATATGTTCAAATACTTCTGTTCAAAGAATTTTTTTTGAGAGTCCGGAATCTTTTGTTGCACCATGCAAGATAAATCCTAGCAGTAATCACCAAATCAACTGAAAGGATTTCAGTAAAGCAAATTCCAGACCATCAACAATAAAATACCACAAGCGATGGACAGATATTCCGCTCCGCTTTCGTTTTTAACATGTCGTTTTTAGTTTCTTGACGTGGATGTGTCTCGTTCTCCAAAAACCCTACATGCCCTGTCTTGTTGCATGCATTCCAGGTTGAGAAGTCAAATAAACCAACTAGCTTTAAACATGTTCGACAAGGTGAATGCAAACCCAAATCCAAGTCTACAGCCAGATCAACAGGACCTACTCCTCGCTAGATACGCTTCTATCTGATTTAGCTAGCTAACCAGTGGTAGTGCCTCTTATGCCTTGATCTAGCGGACGGGCTCGGTCTGATTTTCTCATGTGCAAATATCTAGATCATTTCCTCAGCCCCCTAAGCTACTGCGCTGTGTGGATCATCACGCCGCATATATTCCCTCGTAAATTGGGTCAGGCAAAGCCTCTGGATAGATTTAACATTTTAGGAACTTAATTTGGAATTCAAAAAATTGCGATTGCATTTTAAGCTACTTCAGAATCATTCTGTGAACGGTGTGTATTGTGCTGCATCCTTCTCCACCATCCTTATTAGTCTCACAGCTCTACATAGCAAGTGATATACATGCATTGAGAAGTCCTACCCATGCCGACATAGCAACTGGTGTACTAAGGTACTCTTCACTGGTTTGGATCGAGCTCTAACTGGACCTTTATGTTTTTATTTAAATTGATTGATGGACTCATTAGTGTCGCATTTAATTTCTAGTTCCAACGGTTTAACAGCGGTATAACAATCCAGATTTTCCAATGAGGATTACGCCAATCAGTCCCTCACCTCGTGGCTTAAAAGGCTGATGGTGGTGCTCACCTTCATCCATTTCAAAGTAGCCACGAAAAACATCAGGGACATACTGATATTCAGTAAAAGGTCCAGGGATTAGACTGCTGATCACTGGGGTAAAGTCATTTTCTCTGATGAACCCTTTTCGGGGGAAAAAAAAAGCTTGTCCGGAGAAGAGAAGTTGAGCGCTACCATCAGTCCTGAGTCATGCCAACAGTAAAGCATCCTGAGAGCATTCATGTGTGGAGTCGCTTCTCAGCCAGGGTAGTGGGCTCGGTCACAATTTTGCCCAAGAACACAGCCATGAATAAAGAATGGTACAAAAACACCCTCCGAGAACAATTTGTCCCAGTTTGGTGAACAATAAAAGTGTGGTGATGAACAATGCCTTTTCCTGCATGATGGTGCACCTTGCAGTGAGGCAGAAGTGATAAGTGGTTCAGGAAACAAAACATCCAAATCTTGGGTCCTTTGCCAGAAAACGACTCAGTTTTTAATCCCATTGAGAACCTGTGGTCAATTCTCAATCCTCGGGATGTGGGCCAGAAGTTGATTGACAGCATGCCAGGGCGAATTGCAGAGGCCTTGGAAAAAGACAGGTCGACACTGCAAATATTGACTCTTTGCATAAACCCGAAGTATTTGACGCTCATGAATTGCTTGTAATTATACTTCAGTACACCAAAGTAACATCTGACAAAAAGATCTAAAAACACTGAAGCAGCAGACTTTGTGAAAATGAATATTTGTGTCATACTTCAAACTTGTGGCCACGACTGTAACATCATGCTCTCATACACTCGTATGCGGTTCTAAGCTAGAACGGAGTAATTTTTGCATCAGGAACTCAAGCTCTATACCGTATGATCGAATTGTACAAATCTACAGCCAATTCCGAGCTCTTGGGACAGCAGGGATTTCTGAAAGCTTCTAATATTCATTCGCCGCATGAGGTCCATTTGGGTAACATCTGTCTGTAGTTCAACAAGGTTATGACAGAGTTGAGAAATTCTGATCGGAGTACAGGACGTAGCAGACGGATTACTGAGCACAGCAGCATCCCGCACACGACGCACGTATCCAGGGTCTGAAGTTAACTTCGGCCAAGTTGGCAGGTAGATGAAACGGATCCACTGAGCCAAGCATATTTTATTTAACAGGCCAAAATAATACGTCGTGTTTTTGCAGCGTCATATAGACATTCCATCCAGTGCATGTTATTGATATAATAAGGTATTATGTTGAATGCAAACTGAAAGAGGAAGTCAGGGCAAAATGTGTAGCGAAATAAGTTTTATTGAAACCCTGTGTAAAAAAAACAAACAAACAAAAAAAAAACAAATAAATAAATAAATAAATTTCCACGCAGCTGATCAGCCTCAGCATCATTCTGTAGCCAGCGTCTCGAAACAGCGTCATCTCCTCACCATCACCATTTCTCATGAAACCTCCTGTCTGCCTGTCCTTCCTCTGCTTTGTCCTCCTGCAGTCTGCTTTCATTCGGAAGGTTAGCTGACTCCTTGTAAATTTCACTTCGGTAGCTCGAGGCTAACGCTAGCTACCAGCAGACAAGTTGCAGCCAGGTGAGTCCATCGTAGAGCAAACAGAAGTGGCATGGTGCTTGGGGTTTGCCGTGCGCTTGTGTCATTGCACGTGTGTGTGTGTGTGTGTCAGCCCTCCCCAGAAGGCTCTGACGTACAGACAGCAGAGGAGCAGGAGAAAGAAGCTGCAGCTTATCCAAAACGAAGACTTATTAAAAAAAATTAATTACGTGACTATTTTGGTACGAACGTTTACCCGCCATGTGGCGGACGGCCCTCTGAGATTTACTCGGCAAATGGAAAATCTACCCGCATTTGGCGCTTGGCGGGTGTTCATTTCGGACCCTGCGTGAGTCTCATGTCTCTTAAATAGACTAATTGCGCTGCCAGGAGTATGACGGTACAGGACATGTTAGCAGCGCAACAGATCACAAAGCTCACAGTTTGGATCTTATTACTGATTTTGGTCACGAATTAGTGTTTTTTTTTTTTTTTTTTGGATTAGCAGAGAAAACAAAGACGAATATTAAACATAAAATTGTGCAATGCCTTTAATTACTTGTATAACTTGAACAGCATTTAAAACTCGCCTCTTTTATATATATATATATATATATATATACAGGTCCTTCTCAATAAATTAGCATATTGTGATAAAGTTCATTATTTTCTG
>JAOTRS010016845.1:0-10942 GCA_028565755.1 Dinotopterus cunningtoni
TTTTGCTGGTGCTCCTAACTTTTTGAAGTTGGGAGCACCAGTGCTACCAAATAAAAAAGTTAATTTCGAGCCCTGCTGATGCTCCCATTGCTTTGGAAAAGGGTCAATTTGAACCCATCGAACCACATGACCTTTTTCCATTCCTCTAAAAGTCGAATCATTATGCTCCCTAGGAAGTTGGAATGGGACCACACAATACAATATTATCACGATACCTAGCTGCTGATTTGATTTGTATTGCGATTCTGTAAGCATCACAATTTGAGTCAAAAGTTGAGTCCTAACTCGAAAGTTTTATAACTTAGCAAAACAGCAAATAATTTACTCCTTCCGCACATGATGCCAATGGGGGAATAGTTTAGAGCGTACCACCTGTAGGATTATAAGGAACCCCTGATGTTTTACCACCTCAAAGTCTCAAAACTTGACATTGAGTGCATGTTGAGCAGGTACGAGCATGCCGGCGTTCTTCTAATGCATGAGAGTTTCAAGACTAATTTAAGAGTTAGAGACTGGTTTAAGCGTAGTGGGTTTTGAGACGAACTTACTCACAGAGCTTGGAGAAAAGGCTGATTGACTGTACAGAACTGAATCAGTTATCATGGTTAAATGGTCAATCTGTTTATGATTGTGATCGCTATTCATAATATTTTTCTTGATCACATTCCTACTATAAAGTTGATGGTTCAGATCTATCCTTCCAGGCTGTACTTGAAGTCAGCGTTGGACAGAATTTAACCAAAAGAATCTCCCTAGTTGTTTTCTTTGTTTGATGCAGGCCAATAATTTAACCCTTCTGAAGTGGCAACTTTTTTTTTTTTTTGTGGCCAGGCAGTGTTTTTAGTTCAAAATGTATGATCGGATTATATTGTTTCACAACCAAACACATTGTCAAAAAACAAACAAAAAAAAACGCCCACACTTAAATTTTATCGTGCAAATCAAACATGTCCAAACATTTCCCAAAGTACAACAGGTGGTTGGAACATGTTTGGGACATGTCCAATCAGACTGCATTCCGGACTTCTCAGCCTGCTAGTCTTTCGTCTTAAGCGCTAAAACGCCATCACTCAGTCTCTATTTAAAAACAGATTCAGGACAAAAAGAAATCCAACTGTATTAATGCTGAGGCTTTCACACATCTGTAAAATCATTTTTTCCCTGAGGATGGAAGGAGAACAGATGAAAGAGACGATGATGAAAGTGACTGCTCTGGGTATCTCAGTTTCATTTGCCTCAGTTGTATGAGACAGGATTATAATATCTCAGCAGCTCATCTAGTAGACTCTGCACGTTCCTTGATCCCCCGATTCTCTCTGTCACTTATAATTCTGGTCAATGAGTGAAAGTGAAACGTTTTGAGGACAGGAGGAAGACGTGCATAAAAGATGGCAGCAATGTCAGAGTTAAGGATTTACAGTGCCACTTTTTAAGGTGCCAGGAATGATAAAAAAAAAAGAGGAAGAAGAAGAATAGAGGACACAGGGGTTGTGGGAGAGTCAGAGTAATAAAGAAATATGATACAGTTCACAACCAGGGGGATCACTTCCATCAGCAACTAAACAATCAAAGGAATACTCCAACATAAGGTCAATCTCAGGGGTTCCCAAAGTAGCGGCAAAAAACAGTTCACATCCTACTTAGTTTTTTTTTTCCCATTCCTGTCATGCTGCATTGGCATAGGAGGTAAAATTATAATGTTAAGGAATAACAGAAGTCAATTTAGTGACCATGAGAAGGGTCAGGTGCCATCCAGACACGAATACCATAACAACTTAAAAGCCAGATAGTGAGCACAAAATACAAAGGAATCACTCTGAGATAAATTCAGAGCGAGACTTCACAGAGCGTGCTTGTGAAGCAGGAATATTTACTGTGTGTGTGTGCGTGTGTGTGTGTGTGTGTGTGTGTGTGTATTTAGTTTTGATACCATCTCTCTGAGCCAGAGGCACTAAACTTCTCTCACTGAAAAAATTCTGGTGAGAAAAAGTGTTATAGTAGAATCCTAATTAATTTGTAAAATACTTCATGACATTATGACTACCCACCTAATACTGTGTTTTTTTGACAACTTCCTATCAGAGCAAGCTTTAACCTCTTCTACTGGATCGAACAACACGGGCCTGGCTTTTACTCCGCATGAGCATCAATGAGCCTTGGCCACTCATGAACGTTTTTTCTATCTTGGCCCACTTTTGGTAGACCACTGCAGACCGAGAACATCTCACATGTGTTTTGGTTTAGGAGTTGCTCTAAAGTTGTGACGCCTTAGGGATGATTCCACAAGACCTTTGAGGTTGTGGTGGATTACCGGGGAATATATCCATCCATCCATCCATCCATCCATCCATCCATCTAGGAACCGTCGCAGTAAAACCATGGATTGTGGTTATTCCCATTTTGTACAGCCATGGTTGGACCTCCAGTCAACAGGTAATTATATATAAAAAACAATATGTTAAATATCCTGCAATGGAGATGACCTTAATCTCTGTAGAAGCTTAGACAGTTGCCCAGGTCATGCACTTAGGTGCTCCCTTACTGACTCCATTAGTATACAGCACTATGATCTGTGTTTCTGAAAGATTAGATTCATTGGCTTTAAACTAGAGAAAATATAAGACTATATTCAGTTGTACTTGTTTCCACTCTAGAGTAAGACATTACGCATTTTGTCTTTTTGTGTGTTTATTCCTTCAGTAATAGAAGAGACAATCTGAAACGTGCAGTGAATGGCCTGATATTAAACCAGCTTTTCTACACTTTAAAACGCTGCATGCACAGTGGTACTGTTGTGTTTGAGCGCTCGCCTTTTTCACCCACTTTGTAACCGAAATAGCTCCATATTTCATTTCAGCCCGTCTCATTACTGCTGCCATCTCTTCAAATCTAGTCCCTGAAAAAAAATAATAATAATGTTCAGCCTTCTCTATTGTTGCTCACAGCTCAATTCTTCCTACATGCTGGTAGGGTACCGTTTTCAAAACTTTAGTATCAGGGTATACTGGTATACCATACAAAATTAATCATCAGCTGCTCCCAACGGTGCATGAGCAAGCAGTTCGAAAAGATGTGGTCGGCTGGCGTCACGTTGATCAGAGGAAACACGTGATAGTCTTCAGCCCTCCTGACCGAGTGGTAGTAGTAGCCTTAATGGGGGAGGCCCCTAGTTATGGGGAGGAATTGGACATGACTAAAAATAGGGAGAAAATCTGGGAAATTGACCTTTCTTTTTTAAGACCACTGCAATTCACCCTGGGATGTTGTCAATCAATTTCTGGGCCACATACTGACTGATGGCAGCCCATTCTTGCATAAGCAATGCTTGTCTCTTGAGGATTGACCCCAAGTTCTCAATGGGATCAAGGTCTGGGCAGCTTCCTGGCCATGGACTCAACGTTTTGTTCCCCGAGCCACTTAGTTATCACTTTTGTCTTATTGCACGGTGCTCCATCATGCTAGAAAAGGCATTATTCATCACCAAACTGTTTTTGGATGGTTGGGAGAAGTTGCTCTCAGAGAATGTTTTTGTACCATTCTTTATTCATGGCTGTGTTTTTAGGCAAAATTGTGAGTGAAGAAACCTCACACATGAATGGTCTCAGAACGCTTTAGGGTTGGCATGACACAGGACTGATAGTAGAGCTCATCTTTTCTTCGCTGGGCAACCTTCTTTTTTCCCATATGCCCCAAACAATCGGAAAGGCGATTCATCAGGCAAAATGACTTTACCCCGGCCCTCAGGATTCCAATCCCTGTACCGTTTGCAGAACATCAGAACTCTCCATGAGAAATGTGGCTTTTTTTGCGGCCCTCTTGAAATCAATCCTCTGACACCACACTCTATCTACTGCATCTGTTTTATGTGTGATATCCTTGAAGACAAACCAAAGACAAATGGAAACGCCATTTTAAAGAGAGTTGTTGAATTCATCAGCAGTTTTTTGAAATGCAAGATGATATAATGCAAAGCCAAAGGTGCAATGGCTAGATTTTAATGTTTGACCAAATCTGTTTTTATTCATTCATTCATTGAATTAGTCCTCAGTAACCACTTTATCCTAAACATCTGAAGAACACTGGGCATGAAGAATACTCCCTGCATAGAAAGTCTCTCAATTTCCACAATTGAAAAACACACATTAACATTTAGGCATTTGGAGGACGCTCCTAACCAGAGCGACTTACAAATAGTGTTTTAAAGTTTCCGTCATTGGATAGACACTTACACTGGGTTACTAGGTTATTAACTACAGTAGCTCTGTAGGCAAGAATCAGGGCTTTGAATTTGATTCGAGAAGCTGTAAGCTGTGAGTGAACACACTTATTTACACCTAGAGGTAATTTTTCTTGCCTACTGGCATGGAATGAAAGGGACAGAGGAAAGCAGAAGAAACCACTATGGACACTGGTAGAACACGTCCTTAACCCAGCCAGTAAACAGAGCTCAGGATAGAAGCAGGGATACTAACGGTGTAAGGGGGCATCATGTCAAATTGAACCAGCATGCCATCCTGTCCTTAATACAGATATTACACTGGTAGAGCTCACAGAGAGGAGGCAGCTAAGCAACAGTTATCAACATAGCATTGTCTATAATCAAAGCAAGATCCTTCTCTTACTGTACATCCGCAACACCTTCTGCTTTCTCCCTTTTGCAAAAACAACACCAGAAACCAAGGTACCCTGAATTTATAACAAGACAAAAGACAAAAAAGTATGGTCTAACTAACACACACACACACACACACACACACACACACACACACACACAGGCAGAAGCGGGAACAAGGCAGTCGATGAGGGCTGAGTGAGCATCTAAAGCTGAGGAAACCCAGAAGCAGTGGATTACCTCAGTTAATGAGTATGCCGATGACACAGCTCACCCCAGACATATGCACACACTCGAAATGCCATGACAGTGTGTGTGTGTGTGTGTGTGTGTGTGTTATGGGACGCCGCACATCAACAGTGTCTGTGTTCAATACAAGCTTTAATAAGAACGGATTTAATAGGATTCATCTGCGGCTGTAACCTTGCGCAATTACGGTTTAATACCTGGCCAAGAGGCATGAAATGAGAGGGTCATCAAGCCATATTGTGGACAGGGGTTATATTGGACTGCCCCATCAAATGTCTCTAACACAGTTAGAGGAGCTGGTGAAGTTACAGCCATCAGTTCAGAAAAGGCTAATTAACTCAATCTGCGCAGTTTCCAAGAGCAGGCAAGCACTACCAGAGTTGTAAAAAAAAAGAAAAAATCTATTTCATAATTATTACACCCTTTTGGCACATTGCTGCCTCACAAACATACCAAAGCCCTAGAGACTTTCAGTTTCACTCTGTTATAATAGACTGTGAGGAAGCCTAATGAATTGAGTCATATATTCTCTCTAGCACGGTTAATCCATGCGTGTCTTTAATTGAATCACCCAAATTCAATATCTGTCCGTCTCAAGGACGACGCAGGCGATCCAAATCGATCGCGTTATTACTAGCAGCAGACGGGGAGCACAGCGAAAAACGACTGGTCGAGTTCTTCCAGAAGAGAGGGACAGAAAACCGGCTAGCCATGCCGGGGATCACCTGGGGGGAGGAAAAATAGGCACATGGGCGATCAAGGCCAAATCCAGAGCTTACCTTTCCCAGGGTTGTAGATGAAAGGATTAGAGGGGGACGAATGAGAAAGAAAGAAGGACAGTACTGCTATACTGAGTGGAGGTAGTGTCTGAGAAGGCTTGTTTGAAATAATCACAATATAGTCTGAAAATATGAAAGTTTCATAGTATTATAATGTAATATTTTTTAAAACATATAAACTTGTGTAACATAGCATGTTGTTGGAAAAGATAGTGTAGCTTCAAGGAAATGAAATATTACAAGCATGGAAGTGTGTAGTACTGAGAGTGCTTAGGGAAAGATAGTAAAGTTGTTATGTCTTGTTCTGGTTAGCAATGCCATGTTCTTTCGTGTGTTCGAAGGCCAGTTCATGTCTTCTGTGTTGACAAATGAAGAAAAAAATATACATAGTAATACCTCTGCAACAAATTTTGTATTCACTTACTTATCGTCTTTACCGCTTTATCCTGTATTCGGGGTTGCAGGGGGCCTGGAGTCTATCCCAGGAGGCTTAGGGCACGAGACGGGGTACACCCTGGACAGGGTGCCAATCCATCGCAGGGACACTCATTCACACACTATGGGAAATTTTAGAACACCTATTAGCCTAATCTGCATGTCTTTGGAATGTGGGAGGAAACCGGAGTGCCTGGAGGAAACCCACCAAGCACGGGGAGAACATGCAAACTCCATGCACACAGAGATGGGAATCGAGCCTGGCCGGGAATCGAACACGGACCCCGGAGGTGCAAGGCGACAGTGCTAACCACTACACCACCATGCTGCCTAAAATTTTGCATTGCGAAAAGCTTTTTCCCATTCCCAAAAATATTACCAATATTACCAATTTCCAACACTATAATATATAGTTTTTGCATATAAAAACAAATTAAACATTTAGAAAAGACATGTAAATGAAGTAAATTATGAAATATACAGACATTAAACCTCACTTAATTTTAATCCCTCTTGGCATCGACTGCTTTCAAAACAAAATTTAAAGTTCTTGCAGATAATAAATCTTGCAAAAAATGCTAAAAAAAAAAAAAAAAAAACACACAAAAATTATGTAAACTTGCTTCGCTTGGCTTTCCACTTGCAAACAAGTTTTGATCGGCTACCAGAAGTACACGCAACCAGATGTAGGCGCGACTGGCTTGGGTCACTCGGATTTTCAAATCGCACTTTCTGAAAGTGCATTTTTTAAACCAGTCGAAACCCTGGAAACAAAACTTGTGCATAAACGACCAGAAGTCAAGGCAAGGGAGGGGGTCCCTTATTTCAACCTGGTATGACGGGAAACCTGAACAGTGTATTCAGGTACATCAGAAAAAGAAAAACAGAACAGGTGGTTTTCCCCACCCCCATACACTATCCTTGTAGAAATGTAAAAAACATGAATTTTGCATACCAGGTAGCCTTTAAACGTTTTTTTCAGCAGTGATGCAACCGTCCAAATATACTGTACACCATGAGTAACAGTGATACAGTATCATTAGATCCAAGGCAGTGTTTCTACAAACAGCCAGAGTGTCTCCTGCCTCAGAGCACCCTTGTCAATAAGACCTTCACATCAAAACCCTTTATTGTTTTATCCTCCATCTTTCATTCCTTTCCTTTCTTCCTATCTCTCCAATAACTCCCCATCACAACCTCGTCATACCTGATACTTTGCAACTGTCACAACGCAATATCACTATAAACAGGAGATTTATTTGTACTGTAGGTCAGAGCGTCCCTTTTATTACAAGGTCAGTTAAACTGAATAGACAGTCATGAAGACAAAAGTTAGGAACGATCACAATGCGGGATTCCTTAGATAACGTTCTGGAGAGCACAAAAAGCTGTTTTTTTTTAAGTTAATAGTAGAAAGGATGAATGGTGAAATTTCAGGGCTGCCCTGAGGGAGTTTGGACTTCACCCAACTCTTTACTCTGTCAGCTATAAAAAAGCAACCAGATAAGCTGCTTTGTTTTATTATTTCACTATTGAGCAGAGACTTGGAAAACACTCTGCACTGCACTTGAATCCACTGCACTGGCGGTACAAAACATACTGCAAACAGAGATTGTGGATAAGAACACCATGTTCGACTTTGGATTGATCTACTTCACACTTATGCAGTTGTCAATTCATCATCGGTACACACACCGTAATCCTTGTTACCTTTCGCTATGTTGATGTTTTTCCACATTTCGCCTTCTCTATGGCTGCGTTCACATGACAGGCAACATTGACTCCCATTGATGTTTGGTCAAATCGGATTTGCATGTCATGACGGCTCAGACTCATAATTACAAGTGACCTTTATCTGACTCTAACGTGGACGTGTCTGTCGTCTAAAAAGCCATCCATCGTTACGTCTTTGCTCGTGAAGCCGCGGTCGTTTATGGCCAGGTTTTCTGATTTCCTTTAGAATGATCTTAAACGCTGCTCTATTACTATAAGTTCCCTCCAGTTTGGAGATAATTATCATTATTATTAGTTTTTATGATTTTCTCCAGATTTTCCTCCTAATTTAGTCGTAGCCAATTCCTGATCACATGATTTAAAACTGCTTGCTCACGCACCGTTGGGAGTGGCGTAACACACTCGGAGGATATCGCTTTCTGCTCCTTCCGGTTGCCACAGCTACGATTGATGTCAGAGTGCTAGAGCGCCTCCCATCCATCCCCTCTCGGCCAATCAGCTCTCTCTAGGCTCCATGCATGGTGTATCGAATGTGTATCCGATGTAAAAGTGACTCAGATGCAATCTGAAAAACTTCAGATTAGTGCGTTCAGACATACCTAAAAAAAAATCAGATTTGAGTCACTGCACCATGGTTATATGAACGTATTACAACTGTGGGTTACTATCACAGTGCTGGGGTTGAAGTTTCAAAAACGATGTTTATATGTTCCAAAAAAGGGTGAAAACTATGATGTTTATACCTGCAGCCATTCGTCTCGTTAATGAGTGGTATTGTTGACCTCCTTGTTGCTGATGAGGAGTGAATTGCCACTGTATGTATGTTTATTCTCTAGACATACTACCTTCCTGTACGAGTGTGTGTAGTGTGTATGTGTACTTGACTTCTATTTTATTTTAATGTCCCCTATTTTCTTCCTCCCTCAGTACGTTTCAGTCTGTGCTGCCGCATAACTGCAATTTCCCTCTGGATTAAAAACGATTTCTCTTATCTTTTCAAAGATATTCCCATGTGTATGGATGGACATTAAAAGTCTTTAGAAATTTCCTCTCTCACAATCCAATTTTGCCACTTTCCTATCTGCCGTCTGAACGGTTCATTAAATTCAATTCAATATTACTTGTGCCCTCGAGGCTGTAGCGCCTCGCAGCCGGAGGCCTGAAGAGAGCTGATTGGCCGAGCTCTCTCAGAGGGGAGGAATGGGAGGCACTCTAATGCTCTCGCATTAATCGCAGCTCTACTGTATAACATTCAATTGCGGGCGTCTGTGAGCTTTATGCAAGCGGAAGGAGCGGATAGGCGCGATGGTAGAGTGTCCTAACGACGCATGGGAATCGGATACGACTAAATTACGAAAATAGAGAAAAAATAGAGAAAATCTGGAAAAAAATCCGCCCATTACCCACCTCCCCATTAAATAAATAAATAAATAAATAAATTTTATGTTATTTGTACAGTGTTTTGAAAAATTGTCGCAAAGCAAAGAAACATTACAGAAATTTGAATATACTATAGTTCTCGAGCGGGTCAACATACTGTAGGTAACAATGACAAGGAAAAACTCCATGAGAAGTCATGACGAAAGCGTGAAAGCTTTGGACTCAAAAGGGAAGCCGCCCTGTTCTGGGTGAAACCGAACAATGGGATTATAGAATACTCATTCACCAAGTGTGTTAAAAGTATATTGTGTATTGTGTATATTTTCTTTATGATTACAGAAGAAGTTATTGGATACAGTATCCAGTTGAGAAGAAGGCTGATTTAGGAATTAAATGTTCAAATTTTTTTAGGAATTCCAGATGTGCATGTTTGAATGTTGGATGTCAGGATGTTTGCTGCATGCTTATTTTTCCATACTTGACTATGGGATCCTATAAGCTTTTTAGTATTATTACTCTGTGTCACCTGGTACTTTAATGTAGAGCGAATGTATATACATCACATACCGTGTTTTGTACAATGACTCTTCTACAATCTGTGTCCTTGCAATCCCACTTTCAGGCTCGATCTTAAACCATATTGTGTGTGTGTGTGAGAGAGAGAGTTTGCAGTTCAAGCACAAGTACCTTACAGAAAAGGGGATTTTAATGAGCTTGGCTCGCTTACACTGAGACAGGCAGGATCACAGACGATTCAGGTGTCCATCTGACTTCCTGGCACTGTGAGCACAGACCTGAAAGACGTTCTGCTTGCAGGCACACATTAACGGAGGTTTCCTTTCTTTCACTCTTTCCTTTTTTTATTAAATATATTATACATGGAGTTGAACGTGGGATAATTACTGAAATGCATCACATCTAACTTCTGCTTCCGGCCTTTTTACAAACTTTTCTACTCTTTATTAATTAATTATGACTCAGCTAAAGTACAACCCCATTCGGGTTCATGAGCATTTGATTCTTGTTGCATAATACAGAATGGATTCTTTCAAGATTTCTATTCATCATTCATAATAGGAACTTGTGGAAAATGTCTCCCAACTGCTTTTCAAAATAAGGCTGTCGTGATCCGCCTACACAAAGGAAACAGTGATTAAATTAACATGAATAAAGAATTAAGTAAAACTGGACAAAACAACAGTGTTGCTGAGCTTTGTTTGTGGTTTTGCGTGTGTTTATGTGTGTGTGTGTGTGTGTGTGTGTGTGTGTGTGTGAGACTTGTTTAGTTGGGTGATCAAATTTTCTAAAGCTTGTGTAATTGCATCACACTCTGTTCCTGCAAATCCAATTAAGAGGAAAAGGTGGAATGTAAAGCAGCAAAGAGAAATCAAAACTACCTCAGCCAGTGGGGTTTCTAGAAATATACGTAAGGAATATTGGTCCATTTTGACCATGGGAGGACCTACAAGGAAAACTTGAACTGCTTTTTCAATAAAAGTTGCATTCAGAATATTCATTGTCTATATACAGGTTTTGTCCGTATATTGGTCAGAACTCGCTCTTTCAAAGATATCTTTACCCAAAACCAGTCTCCGAAAATTGTCTGTCTTTCTGTATCTATGAATGTCTGTCTGTATGTCTATCTATATATTTGTATGTCTGCCTGTCCGCCTGTCTGTATACAGTGGCTTGCAAAAGTATTCGGCCCCCTTGAACTTTTCCACATTTTGTCACATTACAGCCACAAACATGA
>JAOTRS010016869.1:0-10941 GCA_028565755.1 Dinotopterus cunningtoni
CTCTTGCCTTCCCTGTCATAGTCCCAAAATTCAAAGTCCCTACTATCACTCCTAAACTCTTGCCTTTCCTTTTCTCTCTCTGCTTTCGAACACCTTCCTCCTCTCCTTTTTCGACCAACAGTAGCCCAATTTCCACCGGCACCTTGTAGGTCAACAGCACCGGTGGCGGTCGTTGTTAACCTGGGCCAGACGATGTGCGAACGAATAATGAATTGAGAGGCTCAAATTATACTCCATACATATTATTTGTATAAGTATATAAATGGCACGAGCCATCTACAGTAACTTTATTTGCAAACGAACTTCATTTGATTTGCTCCACAGCAGGCTGAGAAGCACAAAGAAGGTAACAAAAATGAATAACTTTGTTGCTGATCGATTAAAAATTATTCTATCGTTCTTTAGAGTTTTACTTATGATGTTTTAATCATTGCACTATGTTGACAGGAATCTTTGGAAAACAGAGTCCTTCACCCTCAACCGTTAACAGAAAGGAAAGCAAAAGCTCCTACTGCTGCCAAAAAGAAGCACTTGGTGCAGAAAAAAATGGTAACTTGCTTTAAGTTTTTGTGATTACATAAATTGCAAATGAGAAACTAAGAAAAATGACTTTAAAGATTTTCAGTTGGCCAGTTTGAAAATTATTATTAAGACAGCCCATTATTTTCTCAAGGGAAAAAAACAAAATTGACTTAAGATACTTAACCACATGCAGATTTGTATTAACACATATACTTTATCCTCATATAGGCAACTACCCTGTATAGAGGAGTGGTTGAACAAAGACAGACTGTGGTGGACTTGAGGCCTGAGCTGGAGAAGCGTGACGCAGAGATTGTGGCACTTAAACAGCAGCTGCGTGTCTGCAAGGCAGAGATGGATGCCCTTCGGAGTGAGTTGCGGATCTGCAAGTTGGGACCCACTCTATTGTTGTAGTGCAACTAAGAGAGGCTCTTAGTACATGGTTAAACTGTGCGCACACCCCAACCCCAGACTTTTTTTACACTTTTTAAATTATATTTAAAAACTGAGACGATGGAAAATGTCACTTTGCGCCACCTGGCGGTCATTTCACGAATTACTTTGAAATGCGACTTATTTATTTTGGCCGCTGTCGTTTTGTCACGCTGGTGAGCATCGCGGTAATAGCCATTCACCTTGTCTACCTACTGTAGACCTCCTGGCCAGTACCTCATGATCAGTGCAGGGAGCCATGTTACCCCGAGCTTTGTCATGCTGTCTCCACGAGGGCACGCGTCATATCGCAGGCCGGGACCCTTCCTAGCTTTGCTGCGTCGCTCGCTCACCTATTCCAGTTTCCTTTTGGGACACTTCACGGGATCTCGCTCCACTTACTTCCGCACACTCTTTAATATCACGCCAGATGGCAAGCCGACTGCCCACAAAGTCCGCTTGCCACGGCGTCACTGTCACAGCCCCCAAGCTCCTGAAAAAATATCAAGGGGAGGCCTCTCTGCTATGCTATGGTAAAACTCTTGCATTCTGCCATGGTTGTAGTGGGGCTGCAGGCAAGGTATAAGTGCGGAGGTTAAGACGTTGATGTTTAATGAAAGTGAAACAAATATAAACCAACACAAAATCAAAACAGCAGAAAACAGAAACTATGGCAAAAGTCAAAAAGGCAAAACACAAAAACACAGTTTAAACAACTTGCCAGGCCCAAGAAAAAACAAAACACATGCCAGCTTAACTCAACAGATGCAAGACACAGTCAACTGAAAATCCTGTCTTTTTATAGCCACACTAATTAGTCAGTCACCTCGGTTCAGGTGAGTAACCCTATCACCTGACCGAGGTGCATTCTGGGAAATGAAGTCCAAAAACCCCAACAAAAAACAAGAGTCTCTGGGCGCAAGGCGCCCTCTAGGGATTAACCCTGACACATCAGATGACCTGGCCTTAACAGTCACCCGATCTAAATCCAGTTGAGATTGTTGAGTTACAGTAGACCAGAGAAGGAAAAGAAACCAACAAGTATTCAACACCTCTGGGAACCTCTTCAAGATTGTGGGGAAACCATTGTAGGTTATTACCTTATTTGGTTTACAGAGCAAATACCAAGAGTGTGCAAAGTTGTTATATATTTACTTTTATTCAAAGTCGCCACATTTTGCTTTTATAACATATTCTGGATTTTTGTTGACTACATTATTTCATATTTTTTCTGTTATAATTTCAATGTCTTCAATATTAATCTACAATGTTAAAAAACAAACAAACAGAAAACCCACTGAATATAAAGAATTGTCCAAGGTTTTACTGGCAACGTATATATTGCAAGTATGTCCATAAATAAGATAGAAACAAAATACCACCAATCTATTAAAAAAAGGTAGAAAAAGATAATAAAGACTGTGGGAGCTGGTGCTTAATAAATGCTTAGATAATTGAATAAATAATGTGAAAACCATTTGTAAATGACATACTCTACAATATTGATTTGTGTCTCACCTTGCATCTAGAAAAAATGATTGTATGCAATCCATAATACCTGATATGTTTGGATCACTTCCTGCAGTTGGGTCGACTGGCAGTTGCATTGCTGTCTTAATGCAATCAAAACATGCTAGAGCTTGCTTGTATATAAACTGAGACGATCTACAGTAACTAAGAATCTCATATTGGTTGTTTTGGTCCATTTGGTCCATTTTAACTGCTCACTTGCAAAAACCTTTTTTGAATAGATAAAGAAATTCATGTCTAAAGGCATTAGCGAATATTGGCGCTCTTAGTGAAAATTACCATACATATGCTTAATCTCTAATTGCACTTGATTATATGTAGCTTGGATAAATAATGATTCTCAATTGTTGTTATTTACAGTATTTGTCTTTGTGTGCTTTCTTAATGACTATGTGCCTTATTTCATATTCTTAATCTTTTAGAACCTTAGGTCTTTTATAAAACAGTTCTAACACATTAAAAAATGTATAGTAAACACTATACAAACAAAACACAAAACAAACACAGAAAATAACAACAAATAAAAATTGTGTATTTCATAATTAGGGTTTTATCACAGTACAGAGACATTAAAGATTCTTTCAGCCAGAGAAACACACTCCTCACACACAATAATCTTCTTTTCTGCTCATCCATATGCTACAGTGGGGCAGAAATATACTTTTATTCATTATGCTATTGAAAACCTGGTTGTTTGTTATTTATTTATTTATTTATTTATTTATAGGCTCTTGTAAATCTGGTTACTGATTTCTCATGACAATAAATTTAAATGCATCTTTGCTGATCTGAATTTGTATAATCCTCTTTTGCTATTAGAACCATCCAGAGCCATTGAGACCAATATGCCATCTCTCTCTCTCTCTCTCTCTCTCTCTTTCTCTCTCTCTTTCTTTCTCTCTCTCTCTCTCTCTCTTTATAGACTAGGTCTTTAGACTAGGGTACAATTTGTTGCAGTTTTATACGGAAATTAGCTACTAAGTTTTACTGACCATCCTACGCAACTGCTTTTTTTACATGCAAAATCCAAAATATTTGTGTTCTAACTCAATAATAACGTCCTGAAAAACAGGATGCCTATACTTTGAGAGAAACTAGACTTAAAAGAAAACCCATACTCATTTCTTGTCCATAAATAAATACCATCTTTAACTGAGTATTATATGGTCCTATTTGGAATTATATTACAGGAAATGTATTTTAGTTTGCATGACGTCCACTTTGTTGAGGTTACCAACTGTTAACTAAAGGAGACTTGAATACAAAATAGTTTAAGGCCATTTCAGCCCTAAAACTATTTTGAATTACAAGCCATTATGACCAGACTGTTTGTATCAGATCCTGTCCAAAAATGGTTTCCTAGAGATCCATCTTCAGCATTCACATATATCCATAAGCAGACCGTACTCAGCAGCACTGACTAGTGTTGATGTGATGTGAACTCCAATTAGAAGTGGGGCAATGGAACAGATCAGCCACATGCAGAGAGCAAAAGGGGTCAGGATCACTGGCAACTCAGGAGTGGCATGTGTAGCTCAACAGAGATAGAGTGACACAGGGGCAGAGGAGAAGGAGGGGGAGAGGTTTGCTCCCTGTTACATAATTGATAAGGTCAAGTATATTTTGTGCAGAGTTCAAGCACGGAGTCTGGCAGGACAAGTTATTATAGCATAACCCAAATGGGAAACCAGAAGGAAACAGACATGAGGGTGCTCTGGGAAGTAAGGCAGCCACTTCACTACAAACCAAGAGTGAGCTCATGAGAGTGGGGGAATACAGCAGCCAAGGAAACTAATTCACCAGAAATCTCTAAAGCCATGAGTCCTCTAGATCTGCTCTGCTACCTAAGGAAAAACTTTCACAAAAGGCTTAACTAAACAAATATATATTTTTCTTTCAGCCTAGACGTAAAAGCTAAGATGGAGGCATGAGACCTACAGTGCCTTATAATGTAGTTAAATAGTAGTATTTTAAGATTAAAGTGAAATTTCACTGGAATCCAGTGCTGTGTGGATACGATAGGAATGATGTGCCCATACTGTATCTTCTGGTTCTAGTAAGAACTACGAGACTACTGCTCCTACAGTATATTCTGGACTAACTGGAGCTTGTTTATGCGCTTAGTGAAACATCCAGACACTGGAGCATTACAGTAAAACAAATTAGAACAACAGTATGAAGAAGTTTAGTGATGTAGTAATGTAGTGAAACTAGGGTTCTTATTTTGGTTCTTGGGTGAAATAAAGCCACCCTTGTAACATTATCTGCATGATGTTTAATTGAAAAGCTGGAATGAGTTATTTCATATACCAAGTTATTTCTCCTGCACATGAAACACAAAGGCCATCCAGAGTTATTATGTGACCAGAAAGCTTACTTATAGCTGCAGGCAGTACTATTAGCAGTGTTTCTCTTTTCTTTCGTAATCAAGTAGAATGAAGTTAATAAGCGTCAAGTGTATAATGTCCTTTACACATTCATCAACTTTATTAAGCTAGTGTCTTATATCTGGCTTTGCTGAGACATACAACTGTGTGTCATCAGCATAACAATGAATATTTATACCATGGTTATTAATGATATTACCCAGAGGAAGCTGAAAAATAAATCAATGACCTAAACTCCTGACTGTTACATATCATGAATGTTATTCTTCCTTCTGTGTAGATATGAGCATAACTGCTGTGCTAAAACCTTTTCTAGGATATTGGAAATAAAGGGGATATTTTATAATCAGCCTTTACATGGAAAGCTGTTAGGGGTCAAAATTAGCTCTTTGACTTTATCTAGAGTATAAGGTAATGTTGACTCTAAGCATTATGGCGCTTGATCAAATACTGTGAGGTCAGAAGTTGACCCAAGTGTCATGTGAGATTATTGATAAAACTGCAGTAGCTAATGTGAATGCAGGTTTGACATATTGTTACTAAGAAACATTTTAAATGTAATGAGCGAATGATCTGAAATTCGTAATGTGACTGTAGTGTCTACATTTATTCCATGTGTCTTATGTGTGGGTTTTGTTCAGAGCTTTTGGGTGTGCAACACAGGCAGAGGTTTATGGAGTGATCTTTTCTGTGTACTTACTGATGTAGCTGATAATATAAACTGCATCAAGGTTGATGTCTCCCTCTGCAGCTCTCAGAGCAGCTCCCAATATGTGGTTTCAAAGCAGTCCTTTAGCACATTTTGGCAGCAAAAGAATGCTATTGTGATCTGATTTTACCAAAACCTGGACAAGGTTGACTTTGTAAAGGTCCTTTTATATTAAAAAAACAGTTGTCTAGAGTCTGCTCAGCACATGTAGAAAATTTCCATGTAAACTTATACCAATCAACCATAATATTATAACCACAAAACATTAATTATTGATTTTACACCAGAAAATTGGTGATAAAATCATGAACACCCAAGGCTTACCGATACCCATGGGGACCAAAGGCCAGCCTGTCTGGTCCAATCCCACAAAAGTCAGTTCTGCACAAATCGGGGGGGAAATGCAGTGTCCCGCAGTGCACCACAGCCCACCATGCACAGGGCTCAGCAGGCAAAGAGTCCAAGGTCACTGACCCACCCACCAAATTCCCCAGGTCCCAATACAATCGGGCACCCATGAAATGTGCAGAACAAAGTCCAATCCACAGAGACCCCACCCTGCATCACTTCTGTATCTGCTGCCAATGGGACACAATGGGTACAAGGGGAACCTACAGAGTTTTGGGCATAATGTTTTGCATTGTAATGATATGGCTGATCAGTGTATGTTAGAATTAAAGCCGAATTTCCTGATGTTGAAGAAGTGGCTAACTCTGAAGGTGCACATGCCAGTGCAGCCATTTTGTTCTGGCATAAACCGTGTGTGTGTGTGTGTGTGTGTGTGTGTGTGTGTGTGTGTGTATATATATGTATGTGTGTGTGTGTGTGTGTGTGTGTGTGTGTGTGCGTGTGTGTGTGTTTAGAGCAGAAAGGGGACCTACATAATATTAGGCAGGTGGATTTAAGCTACAGTATGGCTAGTTGGTGGATTGTTTTACACATAAGCTCATTTTCCTTTTTTTCTCTAAGTATTTAATCAGCTCATTTAAAATACTGTTTCTTACTTTAGGCACTGACAGTGTTGAATGTTATACATGTTGTACAGCATTTAAATTCTCTAATCTTTATTGTTCTCATTAAATTGTAATATCTGTAATTAGGTTCTCTCGTAGCTGTCTGAATTATTGCTTTTAACCTTAACTGTAAATGTAAATATCACTATGTGTGAGAACGAGAGAGATTTATTATTGCACTCTAATTCACCATGCAAACACACATGTGGCACCTTCTTATGTCAATTAAATCACAAATTGCAAATGACTTTAATTTTTAGTGATGTTCAACAAGCACATTTTCCTCTGATGAGCAATTAAACACATTACA
The DNA here is from genome assembly GCA_028565755.1 of Dinotopterus cunningtoni. Lineage (NCBI taxonomy): Eukaryota > Metazoa > Chordata > Actinopteri > Siluriformes > Clariidae > Dinotopterus > Dinotopterus cunningtoni. The sequence continues at coordinate 6,904 of JAOTRS010016869.1, forward strand.
CACACACACACACACACACACACACACACACACACACACGTCTTTGATTAGAGCTGTTGTAGTTGCCGTTCAAAGACAGGAGAAATGCTATTGTCAGAGCAACAGATTATTGAATTATTCATGCTTATGTTATTTTCTTTGATTGGCACATTAGGCAATAGATGAGAGCTGTTAAGTAATTAAAATTGTTTATAAGGTCCTATCATCCTCAGACCACCTCTTACCATTGCTAACATACTGTAGTCATCTAGACTGATACAAGTTTACATACAGTAGAAACACATATTTCGATAAATGCAAAATATATATATATACAGTATATAAACACCCCAAAGCGGCTCAATAATATTTAGATCTGGTGACTGCAGGCCATTGGAGTTCACCTTCACATTTATGTGCATTAACCCACTCTGTCACCAGTCTTGCTGTGTGTATTAGTGCATTATCATCCTGATACACGGCACCGCCTTCAGGATACAATGTTTGAAACATTGGATGCAAATGGTCCTCCAGAATGGTTCGTTAGTCCTTGGCAGTGTTGCGCCGATCTAGCACAAGTGTTGGGCCAAGGGAATGGCATGATATTGCAGCACAAATCATCACTGATCCACCCCCATGCTTCACTCTGGGCATGCAACAATCTGGGTAGTATGCTTCTTTGGGGCTTTTCCACACCGTAACTCTCCCAGATGTGGGAAAGACAGTGAAGGTGGACTTACCAGAGAACAATAAATGTTTCACATTGTCCACAGCCCAAGATTTTCACTGCTTGCACCATTAAAACTGAAGTTTGGCATTGGCAAAGGTTTGGCTATAGCAGCCTGGCCATGTACATTGACCCTGTAGAGCTCCCATCAAACAGTTTCAGTGGAAACAGGAGAGTTGAGGAGCACATTAAATTCTGCAGTAACTTGGGCAGCTTTGGTTTTATGTTTTTTGGATACAATTTGGGTTAGCACCTGGACGTCCTTTTCAGACAGCTTTCTCTTGCGTCCACAGTTACTCCTGTTGGATGTGGTTCATCCTTCTTGGTGGTATGCTGACATTACCCTGGATACCGTGGCTCTTGATACATCACAAAGACTTGCTGTCGTGGTTACAGATGCGCCAGCGGGACATGCACCAACAATTTGTCCTCTCTTGAACTCTGATATGTCACCCATAATGTTGTGTGCATTGCAATATTTTAAGCAAAACTGCTATTACTCTGCAAATTAAACCTTCACACTCTGCTCTTACTGGTGGAATGTGCAATAAATGAAGATTGGCCACCAGGCTGGTCAAATTTAGCCATGAAACCTCCAACACTAAATTGGCCAGTGTTTCAGTTATTTTTTTTTTTTTACTTGATACATTTTATTCCCAACCCATTAAAGTGAGTTGTTAAGATGTCCTGGTTGTGATTTGCAGATCTTACTTTAAGAATAAATAAAACATCACTTGATGTTTATGGCTTTGGACATTACTGTTATATAAACAATGATGATAATAAATCAGCTTGAAAAACATATATATTTGAATGAGAAAAGGATACATAAGGGAAAAAGATAAATAAAAGGATAAGATTATTGCCCATACAAATATAATAAATAATTATGTTAGAATAATTATAATACATAATGTTGACACAAGTTTATTAAAATTAATAATGACTCTGAATGTAGTAAACTTGATTTGGTAAGTCTAATATACATACTGTACATTGCATTTGCTTTCCATTGAGTGTTTTTATTTATTTATTTATTTATTTATTTATGTATTACATTAATACCTTTTGGGGCTTTAAAATCACCTTACATTTGTTTTAAAGTTCATGTTTTAACCAGGGGCCATACTTGCAAATATATTCGTCATACAAATAAAAGTGGCACTAAAAATGACTCTCTTTAGATTTTTTTTCTTACAATTTAATTTAAAGAGTGCCATGGCTACAGAGCCATATATTTCCTTAATGAATGATTACAGTGGGCTGAAGCAGTGGACAGACAACAACCTCACAAAATAGAAAATGTATGGTGTCATTAAAAATTTTTTTTAATTCTAATGTTGCTATTCATTTACTACGGTATTCTTACACATCTAATACTCAGAAAACTCCACATTTATTCCTGTATAATGACAAGGTTTCTTATTTAATGTACACTTGATATAAGTGTCCACACCAGAGTCCTACAGTGTCTATCAAAGACTCATACTGTAACATGTCACTTAGGGCCATTCAGCGCTTTTTCCGCAGATTCATCCGCAAATTTAGTACCTTGGCAGCCCCACTTAGCGCCCTCACAAAAAAAGGGCCTAGGGCGATTTAAATGGATGGAGGAAGCTCAAGGGGCCTTCAAGGCCATAAAAACTAACCTCACTACAGCTTTAGTCTTGGGGATGCCAGATCCAGAGACACAGGTTATAGTGGAGGCTTTCCCCCAGCGTTCCAGGGAGGACCAGAATCTATATCCCTGTGCCAACTTTTTACACTGCCAGACCCTGGCAGAGAGAAATTATGGCATTGGAGATCAGGAGCCCCTTGCTGAAGCTGGCCCTAGAATAGTGGAGACACTGGCTGGAAGGGGCCAAACATCAATATATAGAATATATAGAATATATCCGGTCGGCCAGATAGTCCCTCTTCTTCAACCGGTTTGACTGTGCTCTCACACCAATGGGACCCTCCGTCAGAAGGTCCAGTATCCGAGAACATCATCCCAGCAGCCTCCCAACTGACCTATTCTCTGACCAGAGTCCGCAATTCCCTAGTCGGTTTTGGGGGCATTCTGTAGGCTCATTGGGGCCACAGGCAGCCTGACATCATGTTTTTACCCCAAGTTCAACGGGCAGATGGAGAGGGTAAATCAAGATCTATAAACCCGTCCTCCTCCTCCAACCCGGCATCCTGGTCCGACCACCTAATGTGGGTAGAATATGCCTACAATACCCTGTGGCACATTTCTTGAACCTGAAGTTGGGGTCCCCGCTATGTGGGACTTAGTGTTGCAGGAAGTCCTGGAGGAAGGCCTGAACCTCCCTACAAGCAGCTACATCCAGGGCAACCCTCACGGCTAATTGGAATTGACAGGCAGAGCCCTCCCTCTGTATGGGACAACGGGTCTGGTTATTCACCAAGGACCTCTCACTAAGACTCAAATCAAAGAAGTTGGCCCCCGGTACATCAAGCCATTTAAAATAGTGAGGAGAATAAATCCCGTGGCATACCTCTTGGGTCTCCCCCAGTCAATGAAGATCAACTCTACCTTCCATGTGTCACGATTAAAACCAGCACTCTGCAGCACATAAGAGAAGATAAATAAATAAATAATTGACTATTTTCATTTCACATAAAAAGGAGGGGAACCGGGGCACAGGCTTGAAAGTACTTTATTTGGGGGAAAAAACAGAAGTGAGGACAGACATAAGCGTGCGAGATTCAACTAAAGAAGCATAGATACCATAATAACCTCCACTTTCCTGGGATAGGTTTCTGCTACTTTTTCGAGTGTGGCTGTGAGTTTTATATTCACTAAAGCTTATATTCACAGTCACTAGAGCATTAGTGAGGTCAGGCACTGCTGTTGGTTAAAAAGGCCTGGGATACAGTAGGCATTTAATTTTATCTCATAGGTGGCCAGTGGGATGGGCTTTGTGCAGAAAACTCAAGATTTTGTATTCCAATTCTGAACATTTGTGCCTTCTTGGACCCCACATTGTGCTTGGGGGCAGTTTATGGGGCAACTCAAAGAAAGAAATGTACAGGACAAAGCCTCGCACACTAGAGGACTTGGAGGCATGGATTCAGCAGGTTCTCAGCAATATCCCAAATGACTTCCTTCCAAAAGGCTGTCAATTCCATCCCCAGTCATTGATGCCACCAGAAAACTGGTTGATGCCACCTGGCCCATTTTTCTATGCACATACAGTTAGTTTTTATAAATTTGTTTTAGAAATATGCACTTTAAGACCAAGTTTTTAATCCCAAGTTACTTTTCACCCACCCTGTATAATCTTATACTTCATGTGCCAGTAGTCTCATTCATTAAATTTATAGGC
>JAOTRS010016922.1:0-10937 GCA_028565755.1 Dinotopterus cunningtoni
TGAGTCTGGTTCCTCTCAAGGTTTCTTCCTATTACCATCTCAGGGAGTTTTTCCTTGCCACTGTCGCCCTCGGCTTGATCACCAGGGACAAACTGACCATGTTGATTCATACACATTCACATTCCATACAAACTTAAATAATTCTTTTGATTGTGTAAACCTGCTTTGCGACAATGACAATTGTTAAAAGCATTATACAAATAAAATTAAATTGAATAGATGTCCCCATCTACCTCTAGCCTTTTTCTGGTGGTCTTTAGGACTTTGTCACATCAATGGTTTAATTCTTGGAGGGATTTTATGTTTTGGTGGATAATCCAATATCTTTGCTCTGGGAGTTAACTAAAGTTAACTAAACTAAGTTAACTAAATAATCACCCATGATGTACTATTGTCACTGGTACCTCAGTAGGACCTCCAGGTTGGTCATAAGTCAAGCAAACAACTGGTTTAGTTTCTTGCTGTGACCTTCCAATTATGGGATTTCTTTGCAATTTTCAGTACTTTTTTAGGTATGAGCTCCTTACTCTACACTCGTTTCTGAGACACTGCCCTGGGTTTGGTGTTCCGCATCCTTGGTAGGCGAAGTGTCTGTGGCATTTGACGGCTGTTCATCTTGTTCTGTCATCTCAGGTTCATTTTGTTCAGCTTAAAACTACAGTAGAGTGTTCCAGTCAAAGTCTAGGTCCTGTTTAGACTGATATTGAGGGAATAATAGGCGTCTTCCCTCTGTATCCACATCACAAGATAGATATCTATGTGAATGTCCTGTTCACCCTGATATTGAGGGACTAATAGGCATCTTCCCACTTCCCAAGTTCTAAGTATGATGGGGGGACTCACTATCTTTTAAAGCAGCTGTCAAAGAATGCTGTTGCTTCTTTCGCACATGCTGCATTCTTGTGGCTGGTGGCTTATGACCTATTTTCATATTATTTGAAGTGTCTGGCATTCTGACCAATGGGCAGTATATGGTCTCTGTGGAAGGTTTTGACAACTCCAGAACCATACTCTGGTTTTAATCGGTATACTGGTAAGTTGGGCAACATTTTGACATTTTACATAATATAAGCAATCCTGCAGTTTGTGTTTTTTTTTTGTAAGATCAATATTAAGTACCAAACCTCTAAAGACTTTTACACGCAGATCATAATATGACTTGTTTTGCAGGTGCTGCTTTGTTGCTGTTTTAGATGCCAATTGAAACCTTTTTCACGCCTTGTCTCATCCTTTTAACATACTTGAGGTGATATGATTAATTGTTCTCATCAAGAACACAAGGAGTCTTGCCTCTCCTGAACATAAAAAAAATGGAGAGTATCTGATAGCATCAGTCTTTTTGCAATTGTACACATGGACTAAATGTCTAATATGTTGACTCCAGTTCTGTTTCTTAACTGTATCCAGAATACCATGTATAGACAACAGTGTTCGATTAAAACACCCTGAGGATGGTACGGTGATCAAACGACTCTCGAAATCTCTGCCTTCGTCCTAATGTGTTCTTGCTGGAAGGCCAAACTGCACAATGTATTTCTCCCACCATTCTAGCTTTTTGATCTTTTGTGGAAAACACGTACATATCTCGAGAAAAGGTCAGTCACTATTAATGCATTGGCTATTACTTTACTGTCTGGCTCTATCTGCAAGAAATCAATGCAGACTAGAACTAGGGGTGCCTTACTACTGATCTGATTTAATGATGATGCACGCTGAGGGAGTGTTTTTCTGGAAACACATCTGCCACATTTCTTAATATATAGTATATTGTTCCACCTCTGCTGTCACACACAGCTAATAGAATATGTCTTTAAGCAGTTCTTTAAACTCCTAAGTTTCCACATTCATCATGTAATGACCTTAGTACTGCTATGCGATATTGCTCGGGTAAGACCAATTGGTAGGATCTTCCACCAGGAGGTGGTGATGGTGTCTGTTTAATCCTGTACAGTATTCCATGTTTTAGCTCTAGCTTGGGGCTTTTTTTTTTAGCTAAGTATTGCAAACTCAATAGGATTATTATATGAACTACCTGGTATTTTACCATCTTCAGTGGCAGTTATAACTAGACCAATGACCAAATCTAACTTTTGAGCAGTCTGGAGCTCTTTTGGACTGAATTGATCAATTGGGCTTTGCACTCAATGTCACTGGACAAGCATACACTTGCAGCTAGAGGAACTCCAATCTGATCTACTAGTCTGACAGTGTCATTGGGTGTTTCAACAGCACAGGCTGTTTTTAGTGTACTATCTAGATAACAAGTCTGCATCTACATTGTGATGACCATGATGATATTGAATGTTATACCAGAATGATATTGAATGTTAAAACCACATGATAAAGCTGATAAAGCAATGCCCTGTAGCATTGAGTTGGGCTGTTATAAGCACATAAGTAAGCAGATTATTACCAATAGTTACAGTGAATTTCGCTCCCTACAGATAGTCGTGGAATTTGTCCACCGCAGCCCACTTTAGTTTTAACTCCAGCTGATGTACTGGATGCTGCTGCTTAGAGTGCCTGAGTTTACGACTTTCAAATGCTACCGGCCTAAGGCCCTCTGGGTATTCCTGATTTAACACTGCACTTAAACCATGCATGCTGGCATTAACATGTAAGATGCAAGACCTTGTGGGATCAGCAAAAGTGACTGTCTTAGGCATATTCAATGTGAGGCATTGTGTACTGCTCTGGGATTGCATGACTATTAAGGGTGTGATAGTCTATGCACATCCTGATACTACCTTTATTTTTTCTCACTACCACAATAGGTGAAACATAAAGATAAAGATAAAGAGACTTTATTGTCATTGTAGTGATACAACAAAATTAGCTCTCAGAGACCAACAGCAATAAAAAAAACATAAAAATAAACAAAAGAATGAACACAAGATAATTGCACTAAAATATAATAAATATAACAATATATACAATGGAATATACGTGAAGTAGGACCTGGATCTTGATGCAAACAGAGTGCAAACATGATTGTCTGAGGTAAGAACATATTGGACAAGTTATACTAATAACTGGAATAACACAGTCCTGGTGTAAAGTGTTTAATGGATTAGCAGCAGCAAGGAGAAGAGGGGCAACAGCTGAGTTTGTTATAACCGCCATTAGTTCTCAGTAGCTATGGGTGTGTGTTTGTGTGTATGTGTGTGTGTGGGGAGTGGAGGGCAGTGGGGGTAATACAGGCTACAGCTCTGGGGAAGAAGCTGTTCCTTGGTCTCTTAGTGTGTGTCCTGATTGTCCTGTATTTTTTGCCTGATGGGAAGGGTACAAACAGTCTGTGTCCTGGATGGGTTGAATCCTTGATGATGTTGCTAGTTTTCTTGTGTAGGTTGGGGAGGTTGATTTCCACAATCCTCTGTGCAGTCTTAACTATCTGAGCCAGGTCTTTCCGGTTCTCTGCATCACAGCCAATGTACCACACTGTGATGCAGTGACACAGAATGCTTTTTATCGCGCTCCTGTAGAAATTTAATAAGAGCTGAAAGGGTACATTGGCTTTTTTGAGCTTTCTTAGGAAGAAAAGCCTCTGCTGAGCTTTCTTTACTAAGTGGAAAGTGTTAATGATCCATCAAAATACCAGCAACGAGCAGTTGCAGCAGATGGTGCCTCATATCGTCAATGTCAGCTAGTGCTAAGCGACGTGATCTCTCCATAAATGGGGTGAGGTCACTTAAGCGTCTTTTGTGCTCAACTCCTGCAGCTAAGCCAAGAAAACCAAACCAAAATCAAAGAGATCTAAATCTAAGTTTGTTACTGTATAGGATGCCTGGGGCAAAACAAAGATATCCACTGCATACATTACAGCTAGAATAATTCCAGCCTGAATGGAAATGGACTTTTGCAGGAAGTTGTTGAGAGGTAGGTGCCTTTACCATAACAAGGTCTGTCAAAGTCTGCTTCTCTACTTTACATGTGACATAGCACCTCTCCCCTGGAGAAATGGAGAGTGGACCTGACCTTGCCATTTCATTTTCTCTAATTGCTTGGTCATCAATTTTTGGTGGTGGAATCTTAGCTTGTGACTGTAATTGTTCATACACTGCCTGCATTTTCTTGGAGTGAAGCTTACGGTTTTTGCCATTTTCTGGCTATTTTTAAGCTCGGGGCAAACAAGTGCCCGAACAACCACAGGTCCCCTGACCCCTCCTATCTCCTCTGGAAATTCCATCTCCACCACTACATATCCTCTGTGGAGATATTTTGATTTGGCAAATGGCTAAATGTGAAATAGGATTTAGGGAAATATAAGACTGTCAGAGGTTTCCACTTTGTTCACCTTGGCTACTTGTTCAGGTGTGGTTCTTGTGCTTCCTTTTGATCTATCTGCTGCCCCCCCATCCTTGATATGTAAGCCTTTTGATTACTTTCTGAGCATCTTCAGAAGCTGTGTACATTGGTTAATGTGTCTATTCTCACCACAACGATTGACTACTTCTGCTACCAACTCTTTAGAAGGCTGAGCTTTGGCCTGAGCTGGGTTCTTGGTTTAAAGCTGCTTCGGTTTGAGGTTGGCTTTTGGTGTCTCTCAACTCTTGTTGGGAATTCACTAAAAGTACAGTTACATGATCTTTTGGAACTTTTACTTCTTCTCTTAATTTCTGCATCTCTATGTTTGAGGCATGGTTAACTTATGATTTCACCTTAGATTTCTTTCCAGAGACATCATTAATTGTTGATGGGGATGGTTTATGCCTTTGCTTGTTAAACTTGGCTTTTAATTCTTGACCCTCAGTTCAGTTAGTTGACAGATGTGACTCTTGTTTTTCTACCTATACTATTGAAGACCATCTTTCTGCATTACTTTAAATAGGGATCTTTCTAATCTCCACAAAAGGTCTGATAAAAGCTCCCCTCTGCTTCTGGTGAAGCAGTGTGTAAGACAAATAAAGGTCATCTCTTGATTCAGAGCTTCCAAATGCACTTTCTATTGCCTATAGGTACTCTAAGTGACTAGCTTTAGGGTTTAACAAAAGAACAGCTTAAGTGATTTCTTAAGCAGGACCTTTGGGACTCACAATTATTTTGCGTTTTCTTTCTATGTTGAAACACTCATACTCATCTACCATGAACTTTACCTGTACAAGCCAGCTGTCCAAGCACTCTTTGCTGAGGGAGTAGGGCTTATACTAAAAAAGTCCTTAGCCCCACCAACTGCATGGATTATAGACTCAAGACTGTTAGTCCATGCTGTATTAGAAGTACACAACTTCTGAAAATCTTCCAGAGTTTTTCCCTCATGTTAAAGGAACTTATCAAATCTATCTGTAAGTTTTAGACTACTGGTCTCTTGCTGTGCTATTACTGTTCTTTAGTTGTCCCCTCATTTATTGGGATGACCTCAGGTGGCATCCTAAAGTGGTCTATTACCTCATGGCACTCATAACACATAACACTATAAGTGTTTCATGTTTAGTTCAACACTTTTCCCCTCACTGTCACTTTGCCCAGTGCTTTAATGGTTTCCATTACTCTTCAATACTGTTGAAGTCTTCATCTTCAGGGACATCACATATAATAATGGCATGAGTTAGATCAATTCCCTCACCTCTGAACCAGTTAACCAACTAAACTTGGGAAAAATTTCTCAGGTTATCCATGTTTGATACATGCTTTTCATTGGGTGTAAAACCAAAGTTAAACTGGATTTATGCGTGGAAAATGTACTGGTAAACATAATTATGAGTATCTCAACAAACAGTAATCACAGCCAATGCTCTCCCAGTGGTTTCTCCAAATTTGTGAAGCACCTACCTCATGTAAGCTAGTATTTGGCGCCAATAAAAATGGGCCCTGGATTCTTTATAGTTCTAAATTAGCTGTGCTAATGGTTTTAATTCCTAAATAGTGAATGCACAATTTTTTGGTTAAAGGGTTTTGATAAATTAAAGCTAAAAGTCTACAATACCAGCCCATCTTGTTTGTTTTACTTCAAATCCATTGTGGTAGTGTACAAAGGCAAAAATACAAAAATTGTGTGATTCACTGTCCAAATACATATGGACCTGATTTTATGACACATTCTTTCTCCTATAAATAAGTGTGTGTGTGTGTGTGTGTGTGTGTGTGTGTGTGTGTGTGTGTGTGGTTGGAGGGCTGGATGTGGCAGACACTACATATCTGGTGAGTGCAACTCATCACTCACAGACAAACAAAATATGTGGTAGCTGAAAATCTATTATTTTGAGTTCCAGCTTTTTTACTGATGTGCGGTGTGCATCAGCTGGGATTGTGTAAATATCTGTGTTTGTGCCAGGCAGAAATGTGTTCCAGTGTGATTAGTTTTCTCAATAGTATCACAGTACTGTAGCAAAATTATTTTTATTTTTATTATTATTATTACAGAGGCAAAATAACAATGGAGTAATTGGTACACAGCTTACAGTAAGTAGTGTGATTATCTTACTGTAATTAGGCACATAAAAGTTGTGAATCTCCTCATGAGATTAATAGTGTGTTTGTCTTTTTTTGTAATAAATGAGAATGTGAAAAAAGGTTATAACAACCATATAAAATTCTAAACCAGTTCACTGATAATTTCCTCTTGTTCATTTTCCAACTGGACAAAAACATTAATCTTTGTCAATGAGGGCCAAATGTACAAATTCTTCTTTTTGTTGTTAAAATAAACCTTAATACATAAAACAGTGCCTAAAGGACTTTATTAATCAGCATGCTGAATAACACATTTTCTGCTATTGTTTCTGCAAATTACAGCAACTTGTTTCAAATTGCATGGTGCTACAGTAACGCATTGTTTTGCTCTCCGAGACCAGCTGAGAATCCTAAAAAGACAAACACTGTTATTGTGAAGAAAATAAGCATTCAGGGGAAAAAAATGCATATATATAAAAATATTCAGAATATAAAAATATATTTTTGTTATATATTTATATATTTATAGTGCATATAAATAATTATTTTGACTTTGTTGTGATAGATATGAAATTAAGTATTCAACTGAGGCAGAAAAGTGGCTGTAACTGTTGCCTTGCACTTCCAGTTGGGGGTTCGAGTCTGGCCTCTGTTATGCGCACTGCACTCCCTGTGCTTGTGGGTTTTCTCTGGGTACTTCAGTCCAAAGACATTGACAGTAGGCTGAGTTGCTTATTTAATTTGCCGATAGTGTTTGATTGGGATGTCATGGTGGCTTATCAGTTGGCACTGTGGCTTCGCACTTCCAGGTTCGAGGGTTCAATTTCCGGCCTGGGGTCTGCAAGCCTAGAGTTTGCATGTTCTCCGTGTGCTTGGTGGGTTTCCTCTGGGTACTCCGGTTTCATCCCACAGTCCCAAAAGATGCAGATTAGGCTAATTGGTGTTCCCAAGTGTGTGTGTGTGCGTGTGTGTGTGTGTGTGTGTGTGTGTGTGTGTGTGCCCTGTGATGGACTGGCACTCTGTCCAGGGTGTACCCTGCCTTGTTTCCTGGGATAGCCTCCAGGCTTCCTGTGACCCTGTATGAGACAGGCAGTATAGAAAATTTAATGGTGTTTAAATGGGGGTGTGCTGTAAGTGAGAGCTTTTGACCTGTGTTGGTTTGGCACCACATCCAGGGTGTAGCCAACATTATCCCATGTGTTCCCTGAGATAGGCTCCAGTCCCCCTGTGATCCTACAGGATAGGGGGTATAGTTAGAGGATGGATGGATAGTATTCAGGTATTCATTAGCTTAAACAAAGATATGTTTTTAAGAAGAAATTGAGATGAAAACATATTTAAAATCTACAAATGAACAAAATTAATAGTTTCAATTTTTGTTGCTGAGAACTGCAGACTTTAGACATTAAACTAGCATTGTGCGTAAGTTCTGCCCCATCCCTATGACAGACTGAAATTTTTGAAATTCTCCATGCACTTTCTGTAGGATTCAGGTCAGGAGATGATACTGTGGACCAGAGTCTATCATTCTAACAGAGGGTTGTCTAATTGCATTGAGAAAAACATCCTGCAACTCTTTTAAAGTAACTGCTTGCTTCGCTTATACCTTCTTTACTATTGTGAAAAACCAAGAAAATCTTACATAGGATAAGTTACTGTACGTATGATATGTTTTGACTTAAGGTGGCATGGTGGCTTAGTGGTTAGCACTGTCGCCGTGCACCTCCAGGGTCCGGATTTGATTCCAGAGTTTGCATGTTCTACCCATTTTTGGGGGGTTTCCTCCAGGTTCCTCGCACAGACATGCCAATTAGGCTAATTGGTGTTCCCAAATTGCCTGGATGCTCCATGCCCCGTTACCCTGTATACAGGATTAAGCAGTACAGACTATGATGATGATGTTGTGATTTAGGGAACTTTTGATCTTTGTAGTATTACACTAACTGTAAAGATATGGATGTTTGAGATCTTTGCTATGGCTCTAAACCTTTTTTCTTTAGCTGTTGTAATATCAATTTTGATGATGAAAACTTTGGAAAGCTTCAGTGGAGTGGAAAATCCCCAGTCAATTGCAGTCTCTTTTTTAATGACACTAAGTATAATTCACATGAGAAAATTTTTGTTGTGCATCCATACTGCTTAACAATGGAATGAAACACAGTCCCGGTTTGACTTGAAAGCACTTCATTTACAGCCTGAATCCTTTTTTTTCCTACCAATTTAGTTCCTATTCTTATTTATGCTTATAAATAATTTTTGTGTCCATGAGAACAACGTGAAATGTGTGTGTAAACTTGAATTGGATATGTGCACCAAAAGTATAATTAAATAACAAAAACAAAAGGCATCTGTGTGCTTATTTCCTGTCACTGTATTCAAACCACTCTTTTGTTCTTCTTATTGATATCCTAGACCATGTGAGTGTGCCAGTGAAAGGGACTTTCCAGGCTCTTGTCAAGGATGAAGTTGTCCTATTTATCACATCACATTCTGCAGTGTGTGTAAAAGAGAATAATTTGTATACTTACTGGTGTCATGGGTTTTGTTTTGCTTTTGTGTCTGCCACTGAGATGAAAAATAAAACATCAAACTCGTGTCAGGGTGAAAAACATCATTCTGCTGTACGTGGGATTTTTTTTTTCGCAAGAGGTGCCAAAAAGCTTTGTTCAAAATCTGAACAAATGCCAAGTCAAAGCCCAGACTATGCAACATGCTAAACAGAGTTAAAGTTATTATGCAGTCTAGTTTTTGCCCTTGAACATCATGACCTGTTTCTGTGAAAAATTAATTCAATAAAGGTCATACACATAGTAACATATAAGATACAAAAAGTGTCCATGAGTGAGGTTTGCTGATGATCATTAATATTGCATTTTGATGGTTTCATCTGTGTCTAAAATTAATTTAAACATACTCTGTAATGCTACCATTGAGAAAACCTCCCACCTACATCCTGCATTAACTCTATTCGTCATACACTGATTAGCCATAGCATTATGACAATCTGCCTAATATTGAGTAAGCCCCCACTTTTGCCTCAATAACAGTGATTCACTCTGTCTTCTGACATCTTTCTATGGAAAACAGCATTAACCTTTTCAGCAATTTGGGCTACAGTAACTCTTTTATTGGATTGGACTACACAGGTGGGGTTTCACTCCCTTCGTTCATCAGTCAGCCTTGGCCACCCATAATCTTGCTGCCAGTTCACGAGTTTTTCTTTCTTGAATCACTTTTGGCATGCCCTGACCACTGCAGACCAGGAACATCAAACATAAACTGCAGTTTTGGAGTTTCTGATCCACCCATCACAATTAGGCCATTGTTTAGCTTTTAATTGTTGAAAAAGTTATTGCTGGTTCCATAGAAAGGTCTCAGAAGACAGAGTGAATCACTGTTTTTGAGGCAAAAGTGAAGACCTACTTAATATTAAGCAGATGATCATACCATTATGGCTAACTGGTGTATGCTCATTGACTATAAAATCTAAAAGTTTGACTAAAATGTGATGTACTGTAAACAAAGGTAAATATATTTAACATGAATATGCCCACAAATACTTTACTCTTATTCAGATCTAGTGCCAGCTTTCTAAAATGCAGATTGGCATAAATATGTATCCATTTAACTAATATCAAGTTGGATAAAAAAATAAAAATAAAATAAAAAACCAATAACTGCATTTTGTTTGGCAGCGTGTACAAAGCATTTGCCTTTGTGGATTTACACAGCAATTTGAGCTATGGTAGCTCTTCTATTGGATCTGAATACACAGGTGAGGCTTCACTTCCCACGTGCTTCAGTGAGCTTTGGCCATCGATTACCCTGTCACTGGTTCACTGTTTTTTTCTTCCTTGGATCACTTCTGGTAGGTCCTGACCACCCCAGACCAGGAACATCAAACAAAAACTGCAGTTTTGGAGTTGTTCAAATCCAGCCATCTAACCATCACAATTTGGCCATTGTCACTCAAATCCTTATGCTTGCCCGTTTTTTTCTGCTTTTAACACATCAACTTTAGTGACAGAATATTCACTTCTTGCCTAATATATCCGACCCACTTCCAGCCGCCGTTGTAATGAAATAGTGTAACTGTAGCTACTGTGAGAAATTGTCATGGGTGATGTGATTGGTCAGAGCAAGTCAAAAATTGCAGCTCTTGTAAGATTTTCCCAGTTTGCCATGGTCAGGACCTTCCAAATGTGGTCCAAAGAGGGAAAACCAGAGACCGGCCACAGGGTCATGGGTGGCCAAGGCTCATTAATGCACAGGAGGGAGTGGAGTTTGCCAGTGTATTTCAATCCAATAGAAGAGCTAGTATTTCTCAAATTGTTGAAAAGGTTAATGCTGGTTCCATAGGAAGGTATTAGAAGACAGAGTGCATGACTGTTTTTGAGGCAAAAGTGGAGACCTACTCACTTAGAGTAGTACACTGCAAACAAAGAAGAGTCTGTGTTTAACATGAATATGTCTGTGTATGTGAGTATTGTGGTTTTGTCCTCCTGTTTCTTGTGTGTTTAGCTAGAGCCAGGTAAGTAGCTAGGTGT
>JAOTRS010016953.1:0-10934 GCA_028565755.1 Dinotopterus cunningtoni
CCACTGGACAAACAATTTCCTCCGGGATTAATAAAGACTTATCTTAGATAACACTAATATTAATATTGTAATATGATGACGCCGTCCTTAACTCATTCAGTCCGTTTTTGTATGTAAAAGTGTAATCATTCACTGAAACTATTCACTGTTAAACTAAACACATGAACTTAAATCCTGTGAAGAACACCGTCTGACCAATCAACAGCACTGTACTGATCTATTTCAGATATCTGTTTTACAGACAAATTCCTGAACTGATTCTCCGTCACACCATCTTGTCATACTGCGCAAGTGTGATGAATTAATACAGGAGGAGTTCTCGCACAAAACTCTCTAATTAGCAGCTGGTGTCTAATTAAAGCAGGTCGATTAACAGCTGAGCAAAACCGCTGATGCGTTCCAGGCAGGGATCTGATCACACCGAGGCAATCGCTCTCGACAGAATTTGAAAGGAGTGTGTTGGGTATCGAGTTTGCGGTTTTGCACGCTGCGAGAGACGAGCAGAGACAGAACCTGATCTCCGTCTGCTGCGTCATCGTCAAAACCGCAGGACGTAAAAGCTTGGTGCTTCAGTTAGTAAAGCTGAACTGAACACACCCTGCTGAGCACCGGATCTAAAATCCCCAAAAATATAACAGTTCCAAGCACACCGGCCTGGTATACAGTACTCATCAATACTGAGAGGTTTTCAGGATAATATAACACCATGGTTCAGCCACACACACACACACACACACACACACACACACACAATGAGCTTGTTTTAATAAGATCAGGTAATTCATCAATGATTCAGTGGTGATAATTAACACGTTGGAGCAGGTTACTAATATTACAGACGGCACTAGGAGATAATCGCTACGCAGAGCACTCAAACAAAATTAACTAGTCTATTGCAGTAATGCAAAATTAGAGCAGAGATGACTAACGGTCTATTTTCAGAGCAGATTAAAAAAAATATATTCTGTCCAATAAAAAACACATAGATAAGCCTGTAAGACACACACACACACACAGCTGCTAAAATGGAGGTGTGTGTGTGGGATGGGTTCGTTTCACTAAGCTTTATGGCAGTGTGCCATGTGTATTTGCTCTTCAGCATCCATGGAGCCATATTTCATGTAGGAGTATTAAAGCTGGAACAGGAATAGTGTACAGCACGAGTACTGTACCATCTCCACACGCCTACTCATTAACACTTACAGTCTACTATCACCTCACCATGTTCACCAGCACGCACACCAACACACACTCGCGCTGAAGCCAGAAAAGCACAATATAGGAGCTTATTTATTCAAACACTATCACTTATATTTCTGTGTATTACCCCAAAACACTATTCTGTTTCTAGTTATTACCCCAAAACACCATTGTTTCTAGTTCTCACGGCAGTATGAGTTTGGATGTACTGTATGTTGCCAAGTATTGGTTCCTAAATGTCATATTTTTAAAAAAACATGGTACTTTTGAGTAACGTGCATCAGTTCAGAGTTTGGTTTGTGCCCTGCGTCATCTATTCACCCTCACCATTTCCCCTTGATGTAACGCCAGTCTGAGGAACCATCCAGTCCTCTGTTAGCTTGTGCGGAGTTTGATGATCCTTTGAAGGGGCAAAAGTTCAAGTAACCGTATTTGCAACAAAATACAGTATATTATGTCCAAATTAAGAAACTTGGTTTATTTCTATTTTCTCTTTATTCTGTATTTATTTAAGCACTCCTGTGGCAGGGAGGTGTATGAAAGCAGATAAAATCTCAAGGTCAAATTACTGCTGCTGTACCTTATAAACCTTTCTTAGGACCCAGAAGCACGGATTAAAGGCTCGGATAGTAGATATTGACACTTCTGAAATATTTAAGTACTGAACTGAAATTGGCCTTCAGAGTGTAAAGAATTTAAGTTGGTTGTTAAATCTCAGTGGCACGCTCTCACAACTGGCAGGGGAGAGGCAAGCTATAAATCGCCAGACTCTAGCACACTCTTACTGTTGATTTAACACACCGTCATGTTGGTTAAGCGGAAGTGTTTGTTAAATCGCAAGTCTAATTCATTTAATGTCAGTAGGAGTGACGGCAAAATATCGTAAGAGCCATTAGCATTAAAACCATTCTGACAAATATAAAGAAGTTAAGGTGTGGAATGGAAACGAAATGCCATCTTGTATAATAAAAATAAATATAGGTAATAAATAGTAAATAAATAATAAATAAAATTGGGGTAATAAATAGTATGAGAATCGTTTGGGGTAATAACTGGAAGCAGAGCAGCGTTTGGAGGTAAGCAGAAACCTCCTTCCATTACCATTTGAAGGAATACATATTTAAAATACCAGACACTGTGTTTGTCTTCCTCTTCCTTCCCATCGGACCAGCTGTCCAGAGGTCCAAGGAGAAATTCTACCACCTCATTACACTCGGCTTGTCAAAACGTTACACAAATTAGCAGTGAATGCAGGAAACAGCGAGATCTGCTGGTATTCTTATGCGCTTTACTGCGGCAGGTGATTAAGTGAAGGTCTGTCTGTGGATTACTTTACATAAAATCATGACACTGTTTCAACTTGCATCATCACCTCATGATGTGACATGATGACAAGAGTTTGATTTGTAATGTGAAGTGAAGTAGATATAAATGATAAAGACACACCTTGTCATTAGATACAACATTAGCCGGAAATGGTTGCGCTTTTCTTTCGAAAGACGTTACAATGTATTACTCAACCTGAGTGTGGTGACAGACTCATCTCTATGACACTCACTCACACCGGAGTCAGCGCCACTCCTCACCTCATTTCCTAGTAATTTAACAGATTCTTCATCCCGAGGCTCGGAAAATAATCACTAATACAATCAAATTGTTGTTGGTCTTTCGGCTGCTCCCGTTAAGGGGTCGCCACAGCGGATCATCTGTTTTGCACAACAACGTGCACAGGTTTTACGCTGAATGCCCTTCCTGACTCAACAGTGGCTGGGGTTTGGGCATCGAACCTGGGTCTTCTGCATGGCAGATGAGAAATCTACCACATTATTGAATTACATATAGATAGTAACCCACTAAGCAATGCGTCTGCAAAGTGTTGGATGCACAAAACACAGTTTGAGTTCAACCAAGTTTCTGCATGATGATGCTCCTGTGAGATCTACAAAACCCGCTCCATGAGAACATAGGTGTCTTAAGGTTTTAAAGTTGGAGGGGAAGAACTCGAAGGTCCTGCATAGCGAGCCCTGACTGAACTTAAACACAAGCTTTGGGATAAACTGAAACCTTTTCAACATCCCGACATGAGCGCCTGAACTCACTAATGCTTCTGTAGCAGATGTGAATGACTTATTATAAAATAATAATAATAATATAAGATTAACATTATAACAGTATTTGAAAAGGTATGTTCCACAAGCTCAAATAGAATGATGGTCATAGTGATGGTAATTAAAAGCACCCAAGGGTTGGCTCCAAATGCATCAAGGGTAAAGCATTATTTAATGGTAAGATTTTACATGGCAGGATGTTCGTATCAGGAATTCTGATTTTTTTTGTATAGTGCTTCTAACTATAAACATTGTCACAAAGCATCTTCACACAAATAAAAATTCTAGATATAATTAAAAATAAATGTTTATTTCTAATGAGCAAGCTGGAGGCGACGGCAATAAGAAAGAACTCCAAGATGACACGAGGGAGAAACGTTGACAGAAACCAGACTCAAAAACAAACATATAAAGTAACTGCACAAACATTTCCTGAAGGAAAGAACGAATTTAAAAACAGTTTGCTAAAACTAATGTGTTTACTAGTTTTCGCTTGAAAACTCAACACTTGGCCAACGGGTGTACAAACATTTGCATACATCTAATCAGCCATCACACGGCAGCAACTCGATGCATTTAGCAGTGTACACATGGTCAATACAATCTGCCGAATATCAAGTACTTTGAGGTGTGATTGTTGGTGCCAGATGGGCTGGTTTGCGTACATTCCCAAACTGCTGGTCTACTAGAGCTCAAAGGAGAACGGCCAGGCTGGTCTGAGCTGATGGACAAGTAACTCAAATAACGTCTCGTTACACCCACATTTATTCTGAAGAGGATCTCTGAACACAAAACACATCGAACCTTGAAGCAGATGTTCTACAGCACCAGACCACGCAGGGTGTCGTTTAGGAAATTGAGGCTACAGTTCACATGGACTCTCAAAAAGTAGACAACGGAAGATTGGAAAAATGTCGCCTGGCGATATTCAGGCGCTAGAGTCAGAATTTTTAGTAAACAAGAAAGCACTGATCCATCACTGCTTGTATGAGCAGTTCAGGCTGGTGCTGGAGGTGTGATGGTGTCTGGGAGATTTTCTTGCCACACTTTGGGCACCTTAGTACCGGTTGAACATAGTTTAAATGCCACTGCCAAGCTGAGTATAGTTACTGACTGTGTCCACCCATTTAGGAGCACAGGATACGCGCCATGTCACAAATCTCAAACTGGGTTCTTGAACATGACCATGAGGTCAGTGTGATCAAACAGCCTCCACAGTCACCAGATCTCAATCCATTAAAGCATATTTGTGAGTGGAGGTGGTGGAACGCAAGATTCGCATCATGTACAGTCTGCGTGACACTACGGTCAGTATGGACCAAAATCTCTAAGGAATGATTTGTTGAATCTATGCCATGAAGAATTAAAGCGTTTCTGAAGGCCACAGGGGTCCAAACCAGTACTAGCAAGGTGTACTTAATGAAATGTTTTATACTTAATGAAGTGGCAAATCACTAACAATTTTATTACATCATTTATTAGCAAATAAAAAAAAAAAACTCCTAATTAGCTTACTAACAAACTAACTGCTCATGAAATTAATTTCAAGTTATCATTATAATTATCATTACAGAATTAAATAAATATGTCCTGCAAACCTTAAAGTGATTAATAATTTGTTACACACCCACTCACTCAGATATAAACATAACAAGAACACGACACTCTGTCCATTTTGTACGTGTTTCTGAAGCGATTGCTCTCGGCGTGCTCAATACTTTAACACAAGCTTACATAAGAGCTTAGCTCTGCTAACTTTGCTAACTTGTTGGGAACTTAAAGTGGTACTGTCTTTAGCGAGAAAACAGGACAGGTCCGTCTTGTTGCTAAGCAACCCAACTTTTCAAAGACATGCACTTCTCTTCCTAGCTTTTGTCACTTTCTTTTGCGAGCCAGTAAACAAGAAACAGTTTCCAAACTTGTTTGGGGACGACGATGACAACAACAACAAAAAAACCCAGCATCTATAGTTTTTGGACGATAATAAAAATAAGAATAAACAGAATAACACGTGCATCGTAAGAAGTGTGGTGTTGTGTTATGGTTGTTCTTGGCAGCTCTAAAGTGTGTGTGTGCGTGTCACAGAGATTCACATAGACAAGTCTGCCCCTGGGAACTGCACTTTTACACACTTAACTTTCAGATTAACATTTTAAATGGCTGTGAATACTGATAACATTAGCAGAAGTTTTAATTCTTAAAATATTAAGAATTAATGTAATTTCGTTATTTCGTTTAAAATTCTAATTATTGATTTTCAGCCTCATTAATAAGCAATCACAGTATGTGTAGATGTTTTAGTGATAAACCAAACTAAAGCCCCGCCGCATAAGACTTCCTGACGGCTCATACCCCTCCACGATGCCCATTCGGGTGGGTCAGAGATTTTTGCCCCTATGATGAAATGACATTTAAAGTGCTCTTTTCTTATGGGGAAACATAATAAAGTGCCCTAAAGGGGTTCATTTCATTGCAGAAAAACAATGCCCTATAGGCTCTCCTATTTGCTGTGGTGATGATGCATAACAGTTAGAGTTAATCCCCAATAGTATCCCTGTATGTCAGAAATGACATTCTTTATCTTTGCCCCCAAATCCATAATGTGCCTTCAGACATACACACACACAGCCCAACTCCTCATTTTATAGGGTGCCATTACTTTGCTCTACATCATACTTACTTTAATGACTTGTTTTATTCATGTCATTGGAATTAATCCATGTGTAAGTGAATGTTGTAAGCATAATGGCGTAACTCGTGCAGAAAATCACAGCGTCTCATTGACGAGCCGATCGTTCGATCGAGAATCACATCAGTCTCTTCTCATATGGACGTTTACACACTCAGCAGCCAAAGAGAGGACATGAACATTCTTTTTGCACTGAGAGGATTTTCGTGTGCACATACACACACGTCTGGAGTGCGAATGCTCCTGTGAACATTTTACTGATAAGTTAATTCACAAATGAAGAGCACTTGTTTAAGCCTCAAGCACAGAGCTCGACTAAATCCTATCCAGCTTCATGTTCACTATACATGACGTGTGTGTGTGTGTGTGTGTGTGATTGCCAAACAGCAAAAGGATTTAGTAACACGCATAAAGTGAGTAAACTGCTCATGGCTGAGCCATTTTCCTTGCGAGTATCTTAAATCGCATCCCTGAGAGACATCGCGGCCTCACGCTGCAGAAGCCAATAGAACAGTCTTTATTAAACAGGACGGAAGTTATAGAAAGTTAAACACACGTTACAGGATTTGGTTTTGGGGACGAATCAACATTCTAATGCTGAGCTAACGACGACGAGCAGTCTAACTAAGAGCTCGGGTCTCTGATTGTTATTATATTGTGTATATTATATTTATGTATTGTACAGAAAGAAATGGCACAGAAAACATCTTGCCTGCTAAATAACTCTGCTTTAACTCACTCTCTCTCTCTCACACACACACACACACACACACACACACACAATTTGTATAACGAGACAATATTGATGCATCAATTACATAAAAATACGCTTCACCAAGAAACCAAAGATTGCAGTAATTAAAAAAGTGTACTATAACGAATCGGTCTTTCTGCCCCCCGCCTGCTGTGTTTTTACTAAATCGCTGTTGCACGATCGGGTTTCAGAGACTGAAATCCCCAGGCTGCTAATCGCATCGTCGAGCTCGAGTAACGAGATGAGGCATACAGAATTACTGTAATGCGCCAGCCGATGAGATAAATCAATCCTTTATACATGAATTTGCCATATTTAAAAGTTCTCTCACCTGGCTTAGTTTTAGTTAAGTTTAACACTTACTTTTATTTTTTTCTTCTCTGTATATACTGTGAAACTGACTTACTGGCTCAACAGGTTCTCTCCCTTTATCTCCACTACGTACTGATACATCATCATAATCATCATCATCATCATCATAATAATAATAATGATGATGATGATAATGATAGTGACTGCGTGTGAGTGTAACTCTGGTCCTACCTATACTTCATGCCGGTCCTCATGCTCTGGTCACTGGAGGACGGCACGCTCTGAACTGACAGCTGCCCGAGACTGCGCGCCACCATGGCAACGGCTCTGAACTTGCTGCGCGTGCCGGCGTTTGGGCTGCTGGCGTTCTGCCGGTTCAGACGCTCGTCTGTGCTGCGGCTCATCGAGCGGTGGTCCGTGCACACGAACGACACCTGCATCCTGACCCGGGTCACGCAGAGAGATCACAACCAGCCAAAATTTCTCCTTCTCTCTCACACACACACTTTAGTGCAAAATCGAGCAAAAGACGCTGCTTCTTCTGTATCTCGGTTCTGAGTGTGTAGGAGACGGCTGGAGCGCTGATCTCACATGAATCCTCACGTTACACGTGAACCTGTCTTCGTCTTTACTCATCTCATCGTGCCGTGAGGCACAAAGCTTCGATCTCTCACTCACACAGACACACGCACGCACAAACCCCGACACAAACTCCTACAACTCGGTTTCTGGTTCAATGAACGAAATGAGCTGCGCCGTTTCCGCACATTCCTTGTTTAGCGGCGGAGCAGTCTTCACGGTCTAATTCCAGCTATCACTAGCTCAGATTTAAAAAGAAAAAAAAAAATCAAACAAATAATTTGACAAAAAAAGCAAATATTAATTACATAGTCCTTAGGTTGTAATTGCTCTTCCAGGTAAGTATCTGCTCCTGAGATGTGATTTAAGTTACAGCAAGAAACAGAGTGGCAGAGTGTGCGTGAGAGTGTAAGAAAGACAGCACGCGCGAGAGAGAGAGCGAGAAAGCGAGAGGGGGGAGCAGCAGGGAGACCTGAGATAGAGAGAGAGAGAGGAGGGGGTGGGATGAAGCAAAAAAGAGGGATGAAGAGCCTGTGTGTTTTGTGTAAACAACTAGAAAAGTTAAACTCAGCAAAAAAAAAGAATAAGAGTTTTTTCCCCCTGAATGTGCTCTTTATTAAAAAAGTAACAGAATGTAAGCAGCACTGTTAAACCGCTTGTATGTAACTCATCTCTTCTTCCTCTCCATAAGCGTCACACCACTGCAGTGTGAAATGCCTGCTTATACTCTGTGTGTGTGTGTGTGTGTGTGTGTGTGTTTGAGAGAGAGAGAGAAGGAAAGAAAAGAGTTAATGCTATAGAAACTGAATCTATAAATATCAGTGTCAGGTTAAAGTGATGCTCCATAAATAGAGAACAGGATCAGATTAACACGCCAAGATGCTGCTCCTGCTCCTCCTTACTAAGAAGAGACGTGCGCGCGCACACACACACCTCATGAACGGTCTCCTAAATACCCCAAGTTCAGCCTGCGATGTCAAAGTAACATGAGCGATGAGAGTTTGAACAGCAGCAGGTCTCATCTTTAAGTGAGTTTTATCACTGTCTACACACACACACGTTGCCGTGGAAGGGTGTGTTTTAATGTTTGAAAGCAGAGAGGCGTAAATGATGTGAAACAGATCTATGCATCGCCACACTGCCTCCAAATTACAGTAGATCTTTAAAAATGTTAAAAATATATATATTTATTTATATACAAGGAATGATGATTAGATCAGAAAATCAGAAGAATAACAGTGTTAAGTTTACTGTGACTCAAACGAAAATGTTTTCTAGATATGATTTTTTTTTTGTAACATGTAAAAAGTCACATGATATTTCATTCATGAGTAACACATTCCTTTTTTTGGCCAGGTGTAGGTGATTTGATTTCTTGCAAAACACACACACACACACACACACACACACACACACACACACAGGTCAGAAACATGACACCCTAGTAACTCAAGAAGACTGGGAGCCATGACAACACAATCGCACATCCTCATGATAACTACCGAAACATCGTCATGTCTCACAGAGCTATCGGTGCGCCTTATTAAAAATAAAAATGAAAAATCTCTTTCATCTCTGGACTTCAATAAAGCATCTGTGATGAAATCACACGTGCTCGTGGTCACACTGAAGCGCATTAGAGACGGCCGGCACAGTGATGCAGCTGCATGGGCCGGCGCTGCTTCTAATCTCTTCTTCACATGTCTGAAGGATGTGATCTTAAAGCATGATCAGTGACCAGAACCACGCGGCCACCTTCCTGTCGATTTACATTTTTCTGTTGGTGATGCGACAGACGTTGATCGATTAAAACAGAAATAAGAAGTGGCTCTCGGACTAGAGGCTGAGCCGGATCAATAACCAGCCACAGATGATTTATAAAATCTTCTCCAGCTCTCTGTATGTAATTAAATGACAGTGACCGGGGACATGCTTTTTTACCTGAATGCCAGATTGCATTTAAGATAATCACAAGAATATAAATAAATAAACACACATGGACGTGACAAAAAGCCATTATGCAAATGGTGTTAATCATGCTAAAGTGACAGCTGCTCCACTCGCAGCTGTTTAACACACTCGTGTAAATGGAGTGAATGTTAAATCAGAGTGTTTACTCCGAGCTGTGAAATAAACACGATGAGAGCAATTGGATTTTTCAACTATTTAAAGTTTCTTTTTGCTAAACCATCAGGTTAATTCTGTGCCATAGTAAAAGCAGAGACATCCTCTTGTCTTAGACACATCAGTGATCATGTCCGTCCTCACATCGACTTCACTTCCTGCCTGAGCGACTCGGAGTCTAAAGCGATTCCTGCTGCATGATGCATTTCTAACAGGAGGCTGTACCGGTGCTTTAGTCTCTCCTCTCACACACAAGGGTGGAGCCTGTATTTTAAAGTACACTGATCACTTTAAAATGCTACAATTCATGAAATTCATGATTTTAAAATTTTTAGAAAACTGAATCTCATCGTGTACCTCAAGGAAGCCAGAAATCACACAAACAAATGATTATTTGCGCCAAGAACATGCTGTGATCTGAAGGCGTCCATATGGATGGGATATGATGAGCAGATGGGGGCTTGAGCTGATCAGAGTCTTTTCCTTTCCCAAAACCATTAAATGATTTGTGTACACTGTGTGCTGCTAACAAGAGTTCAAAGTAAATTTGGTAATACGTTTTATCAATTATCCATATACTGTACAGTTCTCTGTACAGTATAGTATATGGATAATTGATAAAACGTATTACCAAATTTACTTTGTAATAAAACAATACAATTACAAACAATACAGTTATCAACATGCTACCAAGAGCTTCAACTGATTCTCACATATACTTAGAGCAGGCGATAACACTTTGTTGTGAATTACTGTTACTTTTTCATTCTTACCCTACAGTAGAATATAAAGAATTAAAATCATTACATTATCATTACATCACATAATAGGCATTACATCATCAGCCGTTCCCAAACTCAAAAAGACTGCATGTGGCCTAGTTTGAAACACTTCCACGTCCCACTCAAACCTTTAATCACAGCTCTGATCAACACATGAGACTAAGATCTACGAAGGATAGCACATTGTTTAAATCCTATGGGTTAGTTTTAATGTAAATACTTTATCAGAAATATTTTATGGGAATTTTAAACCTAATTACAAAATTGAAAATTTGCACATCTACGCACATTTGCACATGGGTTATATGTTTCAGACCTCTGGGACTTTGCTCATTTTTCACACGAATGAGGACTAACTGCACTTAGCTGTAACTTATCCTATATAA
>JAOTRS010016970.1:0-10934 GCA_028565755.1 Dinotopterus cunningtoni
CATATATGAAGGAGTAAGAAGATTAAAGATTATAATAAACTTATACGATCTACTGTACATATACAGTATATCGCATAAACATTAAAATGTAGCAAAAATGCTTTTAAATAAATCAGGCAGATAAAAACAACTTAATAAATGTAGAATTCAACAAATGCAAAAAAAAAAATCTAAAGTTTTATCAAGTAAGAGTAATATTAAATAATATTAATATTATCAATAGCAATAAAATAAAAGTTTTATAGAACTGAAATAAACCTGAATTCACTTGAAAGGATTTATCAGCTCTCGGAATGAGTGGGTGAGATTGTCACCTTTTTTTTTTTTTTTTTTTTTTTTTTTAAACCTTTCTGTGGCATAAACAATCTGTTCTGGTTAGTGCCATGCTGCCAAGCAACCACACACTCTTCAGCCTCAGCTTGCCCCTTATACACACACACACATCTGCTCTGCAGCATCTTGGCTGCCATTAAAACCTTATAATTTACACAATACAGACAAAACCCCGCTGCAGTATATAGTAAAAAAAAGAAAAAGAAAAAAAAAAATCACAAAGCATGTGACTGGCTATTTTGCATCAGCCATATGGCCTTGGGAACGGCGCGGAGAGAAAACGGTGCCATGTGCCTCCCACTGATTTCAGGTCTGTAACCGGGGACCTGCTACCCACGCAACAGAACCAGCCTTGCCTTTTTCTTTTCTCTCTTTCATTTTCAGGAAGCGTGCTTCATCCAGCGTGTGTACAGACCTGAGCTGGGAGACGTCACAACCAGCTCTCAAGATCGTCGTTATTTAAATAATCGGTTTAAGAGACATATGTGGCACTCGGAGGCAGGTTGTATACGGTTAAAACATTTTTTCAAAACGATTGTCAAAATCAATTGTTCAACTCGCACAGGACAAAAAAAAATTACCCAAACATAACCCGTTGTAGTTATTTCTGCCTAGAGCTCAGCTGAAAATTAGAACTTTGAGATGTAAGACAGAATGCTCACTTGTTACACTCATAACATCTTGATGAATAAATCAAGTTTATTGGTTTATAACAGTGGATCATTGCATATAAGCTCAGTTCGGGATGTCGTATAATAAGTTTAACAGCTTTCCGACAGCGTAATCCGAGTCGGGGCGAGTGAGAAACTTCACTGGACTTCAGTAATAAATCTAGGGGTAATAAATTTTTGCATTGCGGTTCACATAGAAACAATACGACAGAGTATTAGGGCCAATATGAGATAAAAAAAATTTAAAAAAATTAAAAAAAGAGTTGGAGGGAGAGGGGCAGGGAATTTCCGAGTTTAAAACTCAGAAGTTTTAAGTTGTACAGTAAGTCGAAAGTTTCGAGATAAAAACTCGAAAGTTTCAAGATAAAAACAAATAAAAATTTCATTTTTTTTTCTATCAAGGAAGGAAACCGCATATACACTTTACAAGGTTGGGCAGACATCACTTGTTTTGCATTATGCCTGAAGTGGAAGATCTAATCAAACTTTTACCTTGGATTTAGCAACAAGGAAATAATTGTTATTTTAGCCCTGAATCCCCAGATCATAATAAGCATTCAGACTTTAAAGAGACATTCCTGTAAGCTGAGCCTGTTTAGAAGAAAACACCATACTGACTTGGATGAGGTGATTGCCTTTGTTTATCAGGAACTACAATGCCATGGACAGATGCAAGGTTATCTATGATGGAGTATTAAGGCCAATAGTAATCAGCCACAACCTTTGGGTCATTATTTGTTGTACAAGCTTCCATCCATTCAACAAAACGATTGAAACTATATGTCATAAGATTCCATATGCCAAAGAGCATTACACCCTTTTGTATTGTAGACGTTGCCAGGTCCACACCATGAGGATTGATTAATTTAATTTAATAACATGTACGTACCACAAATCCCTTTGTATTGCGTGTTGATGTAACCAGTGATAACCTTAATAATCTGTCCATTGCATTGTGGTTAATGATAAACAAAGGCAGTCGTCATCCAAGTCAGTATGGTATTTTCTTCTAAACACTTGCATATACGGGTTCCTTCCCTGATAGAAAAAAATTCTACACAGATTTTTGAGTTTTCATCTTGGAAATTACGACTTACAACTTGAAACTTCTAAGTTTTAAACTCGGAAATTCTGTGCGCCTTCCCTTATAACTTTTTTTTTTAAATCACATATTGGCCCTAATACTCCGTCATAGAAACAAGACGTTTCCAAAAAAAAAAAAAAAAAAAAAAAAGGCCCTCCTTTTCGCTGTAGACAAAGTGCTTCTAAGCTGTAGGAGGTGAAACCAACAAATCTAAATAGCAATTAGTCATTTTATTTCCTCTATAACACTTGCTCGCTTTTCACTCCTGGTGTTTTCACTGTGGTTGGATTTGATTGGGTGCTGAAAGTTTAATACACTATGTGGACAAACTTGTTAATTATTGAACTCAGGTGTTTTCAATTCCCACAGAAACTCCAAAATCTTGTAGACAGCCTTCCAAGAAGATTGGAGAACCAAAAACAATGTGGAGACCTAGAACTCCATATTGAAGGACACGTAGTCCACGACTTGCAAACATTCAAGTTACGAATTTCCACACATATGAACAAACCAAGGCTCTACGAGCATTCTTAGATGCGAACAAATCACAGAAGTACAAAAAATAGACACTGCAGTGCACCAGATACAGATGGCTGCTCTGTGAAGCTGTCCTGATGGTGAATAATCCTATTTTCCACAGCAAAACAGAGTTCACAGTCCAACACAGTGGAAAACAGCACAGAGAAAAAAAAAATGTTGTCCAGGATTCCCCTCACAATTTAAAGGCGCAGGGACAACAATTGTGATTAAGTCCTCCTTAGGCGCAGTTACATTGTTTGGGGGGGAAGAAGACAGAGATTAACTCAAGTGGATTGGTATGCCTTACATTGTATTTGTGTCAAAGGCGTATAAGACTCGCTTTGTCTGACTTGAGTACAAATCTGACTTACGAACATGCTCCCGGAACGGAACTCGTTTGTAAGTCGGGGACGACTTGTATATGTAATCGGATACAATGTCATTGCAGGTTTGGCTAAAATACTTTTGTCCATTTAGTGTATGTTCGGTAGGTTCCACAATATAATAACAAATTATAATATTTAGTATCATTATTGGTGCTTTTAAATATGTAGCAAGCATACAAAACTCTAAACAAAAATCTTAATTCACTTTCTAACCTTGGATTATACTTGCTTTCTTTATGTGTAGAAAAAAATAATGTTTTTAGTTTTTAATGTTATTTTAACATAAGACTGTTTAATGTAATGTATCTGTACACAAAATCTCTAAACATACAGTACTGTGCAAAAGACTTAGGCACATTCAAATAAATGCTGTAGAGCAGGGATGTCTTAAAAAAAAAAGGAAAAACAAAAAACAACTTTAAAGCCGGGTAAACAGTAAGTAATGAAAAGAAGTCAGTATTTGGTGTGACATCGCTTTGAGGACTTTAGACTCGGGTACAGTTTGTGCAGTTATATAAGGAACTTAGCCACTAGGTTTTACTGAGCGTTCTGCATAACCAGACACAGTTTTCTGAGGACTGTCGCATCTTTTTTGCATGCATCTATTTCACTTTTGCTTTTTTGTTTGAAAAGTATACACTTGGATAATTTGCTTTCTTTTCTGGCATACAAATATTTTACTGTAACTTATAAATTAGGTTTAGTCTAGTTAGAAAAATATTTTGTACTGACTCAATAACAAAGTTCTAAAATAATAATAATTAAAAAAAAAAAAAATCCACAGGAATGTTTCTGGCACAAAAAACACAAGGCTTTTGCACAGTGCTCTAAATATAAATGCTAATGTGCCAGCTAGTGGACTTTAAATCCTCCATGTGTACATAAAGCACGCACATAAGTATGCAAACAATGCCAGATCGAGTTTCAGCAGGTGTTAGCTGAAGAATGAAAGATGGAGGGCTTTTACCGGTTTGTCTATGAAGCTTAAAACCCTTCACGTCGACAAATCAAATGCTCATTGTTTTTTTTTTTTTTTACATTTTTGAGAAAACTGCAATATCACAATTTTTACTTTCTGTTTTATAACCTAGTACTAAGACTAATAGCTAATGTTTTTACCCTTGTGTAGCATAAAATACATTAGTGTCAGGATACAATTCATGAACAAACCTAAACATATGCAAACAGCTCACCTTAGATGGCTGTACGATGACATTGGTGGCTAATTGTGTTGTTGTGCTCCTGGATTGGCGTCTTTCCCTCTGTTCCTCCGCCGTCTCTCCTGGAGAACAAAAGACGGTGAGAAAGTCCTATATGTAAAACCCACACAAATCAAGTAGGTGCTTATGCGGTTTCAGAGTGAAGGAGGAGAGCGTTATCCGCCCGCTTCTGCATATGTGAGCTCACAGACTCAAATGCAGCGAAGGGAAGCTAATCAGCCAAGAGAAGTGATGTTATTCCTTCTGTGTCCAATTTCGCTCTCCAAGACATGAAGATTTCTGGACATGGAAAGCTATGACATCATAGACAGTGTGATTAAAGTGATAAAAAAAAAAAAAAAATGCTTTTCTGTTGCACTGTTCTGACATCCGGCTTCGACTTCATTATAAAAATATTCACTCTTTGCCTTCATCCTTGATTTTTTTAATTATGAAAAAAGCAAAGAAGAAGAAATCGTAGATGATGTTTTAAAGAACAGGTCCAAAAAGTGACGCTTTGGGGTTTTTATGAAAGTTATTGAGCTTGTAGTACAGGTAATGCTTTACATGCATGCTGGGGTCATGTGACCTACAAACCCTAAAACTAGCTCATATAATAAAGAACAAATTGATAAATACAGGTAGTCCCGAGTATTCGAGTTATGAATTTCCACAGATATGAACGAACCGCGGTTCAATCATGGAAGTATTTCACATGTATTGTACAAAAAATAGACACTGCAGTGCGTCAGATACCAGTATTTACAATTACATACAATATTTTTAGTGTGTAAATGAATGTATAAAATGTCCAAAGTCCGGTATATTGTATGTGTGTGTGGGTGTGCGGTAGAAATGAGTCGGCTTCACCGGTTTCAATAAATTAGTCCGGGAGCACAATGATAGAAAATGTCTGTCCTGTAAAGCTGTCCTGATGGTGAATAATCAGAATTTCGGTAAATCCTTAACAAGACAAAGCTCACAGTCCAATACAGTGGAAAGCAGCTCTGAGACAAAATGGCATTTGGGATTCCCCTCGCGATTTCAAGGCGCAGAGACATCATTTTACTGTGAGATTAAGCGTGATTACAGTTTTTGGCCACATGATGGCAGTGTGGGGAAAGGGGACAGAGATTTAGTCAAGTGGATTGGTATGCTTTACGCTGTATAGTTGTGTCAGAGGCTCACTTTGTCGGTTTTAAGAACAAATCCGAATTACGAACGAGATCCGTTCCAAGGAAAATTACGGGACCTTTAACAAAAGTTGGAAATCGTATCCGTCAGCAAGAAGAACTGGTTGAAAAATTACACACAATGATATGTACACACACAAACACTTCAAATAATAACGCAATACAATAAATAACGCACCCGATAAATCAGCTCTGGGCCTTTCAGAAACAACACATGAGGCTATCAACAGAGAGTCTTTATTCTTACAGACTTGGGGCTTATGATTTTTTCCCAGACAGACCCCGACCTCCAGAGGCTCAACACGCACTGACTCAGAAACCAGACGCAAATTATCCCAAGTTTGATCTCGTCACAAGCGGCGATCTCACGAGACTCTGGTGTCATTAGCTGCAGAAAATAAATGCCCCCCCCCAAAAAAAAAGAAAGAAACACACGCCCACGTGTCTCCCATGAGCATGGAACAAGCACTTAACACTGCTCAAAGTTGAAGCTGAGGATTTTGAACTAGATGCAAGATAGCTTTTTAAAATGTGTCACGTGCATAACAATGAAACTAAAGACCGCAAATGACACTAAATACACCAAGAATTGTTTTTGAGAGTTTCTTCATGGAATTATTTAAAATGGTCATGTTTTATGTTGTGTTTCACTACCATGGGAGTCTTTTTTTTCTATCTTCATTGTATAAAATAAACACTGATATTTACATTTGTTTATCTGATGCGGTAAGTCTGACAGCACAGAGCTAAAGCAGATCAAACCTAAGAAGAAAAAGCACAGCTGTTTGTGACTTTAGCTTGCACACTGTGGTCAAGAGAGCATCTGCTCGTGAAACTGTCAGCTGCAAACAATGCGCACACACACACACACACACACACACACACACACACACACACAAGCAAATACACACTTTACTAAACACCTTGAATTTATATATATATATAAAAAAAAGTTTTCTCCTAATTTTTTCCTCGATCAGGTCAGCGTAAACGAGGAGAATTCACTTTCGAGGTCATATATGACATCCGACACGTACGAGGGGCGTTCAAGTCAAACAGTTCAAAGTGTTTCACTGGTGCTTGGACACCATCAAGGTAGAAGGTTTTCTCAGTACACCGAAGCCACGATCGGACTGCCTGCTTCAGTTCTAAAACACCGGCCTCCCAGGAACTCTTTTAATGGTCCGAACATGTGGAAATAGCTTGGAGCGAGGTCGGGACTGTACGGGGGGACGTACATGTGACGAGAAAGCGCCGCCTGATAATCCTGTAACTAAGGAATGATTCATGTCACAAATTAATGTGGTTTAAAATGAAGAAATGCACAGAAAGGTCAGATACGGTTGTAAGTACTGTAGCACAGCTGAAGGCACGCCCCCCAGAGTTCTGGTGTGGATCACTTGCCTGTCAGCTTGATCATCACAGAGGAGGACGACGCGGCAGAACCCATGTCACGAGAAACGTCCTGCTGTAAAGAGCTCGCGGTAGCACTGAGATTATTTTTAAATATAAATACTACAGGGTATTTTTTTTTAACTATTATCTACTATTCTATTCTGTTATTAGATACTGTATATACTTTTTTTATTTTGATAGAAATCCATTACTTTCTGTTCTGGGAAAAAAAAACACTCTTGTTTGGTTCTCCTCTGATAATATGTGCTGCCTCACACAGACTGCTATCTGTTCAGCCGGTTCCCGCACACGCCTGAAACACCACCACGAGGGCGTCCTGCGGGAACACGTTAGTCCCCGGGGCGCGCCGTAGTCTAGGAACACCCCTTCACCTGTTTGTGCACCACGTCAGTATGTCGCCTCGGCCGAGGCGAAACCGTCGCCCGGGAGCCCGTGCCATCACCAAGACTACGACCCGATTCCGCGTCCGAATCCGAGACTTCATCCAGACTCGTCACAATCGGGTGAAATCTGACTCCTTTCTTTTGAAGACGTGATTCAGAGCTTTGTGTTTTAGAGAAGAGAAGCGACCGTATCCGCTTTCTTTATTCTCAAACAGTGTGTGTGTGTGATAATGTCGATACGGTATTTCATAAGACATAAGATTTCAG
Source organism: Dinotopterus cunningtoni (assembly GCA_028565755.1). Classification (NCBI taxonomy): domain Eukaryota; kingdom Metazoa; phylum Chordata; class Actinopteri; order Siluriformes; family Clariidae; genus Dinotopterus; species Dinotopterus cunningtoni. The sequence continues at coordinate 7,452 of JAOTRS010016970.1, forward strand.
AAGCGCGGGGAGGGAAGGAAGGAAGGAAAATTGGGTTGGTCACATATTGCATGAAAACAGGCTGTTCGGGTGCAAGCGCAGAAACAACACAAGTGTAACATCTTGTATTTCACGCAAACGTTTCTACAACAAAATGTGACCACAATGCAATCCTGTGTCGCTTTCCAACTTTCCAATATGGCGGATGTCTTGGGGTAGAGAAGCTTATCACTTAGTTGAATTTAATCACAGTAAAATCACTTATCTGTTATTGTTACTGTTGACAAAATGATCCTCATCGTCACCTTTGTTTTAATTCCTGACCACCTTCGTTTCCAAATGACTTGGAGTGCTCCCATCAGGGTTTTTTTTTTTTTAGGGTAATCCTCAAGAGGTGGGTGAACAAACAAAAAAACACAAATTCTGACAAACACCAAGCACTGATAATGCGAGAATAAACTGCCATCAGTCAGGATGTGGTCCAAAGGTTGATTGACAGAACCCCAGGGCAAACTGAAGAGGTCTTTTAAAAGAAGGGTCAACACTGCAAATATTGACTCTTTGCATAAACTTAATGTAACTGTTATTAAAAGCCTTTCAGACTTATTAAATACTTGTGATTATACTTCATTAAACCTGAAAAAAAAAAAAGATCTAAAAACACTAAAGTTAATATTTGTGTCATTCTCAAAACTTTTAGTTACGGCTTCATAGAGCTGGCGGTAATGGATTCGAACTGCTGTTAAACAACAAAGAAGAAGAACTAGATTACATCCTGATAAAGCTTTTATTTATTTCTGTTCTGTTAACGATTCCTCTGACCCGAACTCTGATTTTGTTTTTGATTTTTCTGACAGAATTGTCATCAGTTCGAATAAAACTGTTCTGATGAACGTCAATTCTGTTTTGTTCTGCACTTGTTTAAACTCTGATGCCATCTGGTAATTACGCATTATTAAAAGTGGTGTTGTTTTGTTTGTTTGTTTGTTTTTCCTTCATCTTCTTTGTTGTTTATCGGTGGTTGGAATCCAGTAAATAAGGTTACATTACCGCCAACAGCAGGCCTCATTCTCCCTCATCTTTCATGCTTCTTAACCAGCCTTTTTTAAAACGTCTAACACGTCCTTCCCTGATCTTGTCTTGACTTAAACTTTTCATCTGGTACTTTCATACACACTTTCTTCTCGACACGTTTCCCTTTCAGTACCACTCAGCATCAGCGGGTTGCATCACCGCCACCTATAGATCTCTCTCTCTCTCTCTCTTCCTCAGCTTCCCTGTCCTTTAGCGCCAACTTTTCAGTCCAGTCTTCCTCAAAAAGCAACATTAAATCCTTCTTTCCACCTACTTACCTTCCTTGTGTGTACACTCCCTAGTTCTTGGAGCCGTGCCACCTTATCTAGCCTGTATTTCCTGCAGGAGAGCAGAACATGCTCAACGGTCTCACTTTCATGACATTCCTCACATAGGGTGTTCACCTAGTATAAATAGAGTGGCTGTTAAAGTTACTATGTCAAATTCTTAGTCTTCTAATTAATGACTTAATTGATGTGTTAATTGATTAATCTGATTTTTTCCTCTTCCTCATAGCATTTACGTTGTTCTGTGTCTCGCTTTTGGTTTATTATCCACCTTCTGTCGTCACTGTTGTTTTATCTTTCCCGTCTGACAATTTGATTTTGATCTCAACATCCTTCTTTTTGGTTGCCTCTTTTTTTTTGCAAATACAGCTCCACAGTACATACACTCAGACAATCACATGTTCTTTTGCTGCTCTCTGTTTGTTTGTTTATTTGTTAGTTTTTTTACTCACCAACAATGACAAACCCATCAGTCTCTCTCTCTGACTGTGGAGACTTTTTGGAGTCCTTTCGAAGTCCAAAGAAACTCAACATTTTGCTGTATGATAATGAAAAAAAAAACAAGTTAGACAAAATATGACTATAAAACAGTAAAACTGTATTTTTTTTTAAAACGATGACGTCATCCGTAACCGTTTTTTTTTTTAAACCTACTTCGAGTCAACTTACCGTCAGAATACAGTTGAAGCCTAGCAACAGAAGTAACATATAAGTTGCCGTGTCAAGTTAAATTAATTATAATCGCAGTTTGTTCATAATTCGTTAATATCAACCAGCGCGCGGACGGAGTTGTCGCTCTCACCTGAAGTTTTTGTTTACAGACGTCAGACTGAATGACACTGCGCATGCGCAAGGAGTGGTTTGTCCTGACTTCCGTGTAGAAACTAAAAGGGACCCGATGATGGTTCCGGTGTAGTTAGCTAGTAATATGTTATAGGCTTACATACACAGTTACCTTTTAATATAATAATATATTAGATTGCTATTCAGTCTATTTAGGAAGCTTTTTTAATGTAAATGTCCACACAGTTTAAGCAATGTATAAAAATAAAAATAATGTTTTTATAAAAACATTATCAAATAAAATAATGTCTGTATTTCTCAGATACTTATTCACTGCTTTATGTGACTTTATTTAATATCGTTTATTAAACTTTTAGGGTAGTGTATCAGTTTTATGACTTTTATGAATGGGTCAGTTCTTTGATTCAGTTCCTTTATGTGAAAAGATGAGAGTCGGATTCCATATGTGACCCAGTCTGTGAAAACCCATCTAAAGTATTTTCGGGGGGAGTCGCTGCTTTCTAAATAAAATCGTCCTACATATCACACAAAAAAAAAAAATAATAATAATAATAATAATAATATATATATATATACTTCAGCTGGGTTTTCTAAGAGTGGGTCACATGCACACTGATCAGCCATAACGTAATGCCCACCTGCCTAATATTGAGTAGGTCCCCCTTGTGCCACCATAACAGTGATGCACCGTATGTCCTGAACCCTTTATATCGGTCCAGCACTAACCGTTTTAGAAATTAAATTTACACTAGAGCTTCTATTGGATCGGAGTACACAGGCCAGCCTTCGCCCCCCATGTGCATTAGTGAGCCTTGGGCACCCATGACCCACACCCACACCAGTTCACCGTGTTATGTATTTTATCATCTCAAAATTATTGTAAAAAAAATAAATAAATACTACTGTAGGTGGCATGGTGGTGTAGTGCTTAGCACTGCGGCCTTGCACCTATAGGGTTGGGTTTGATTCCCACCTCATGTCTGTGTGTGTAGTTTGCATGTTGTCCCAATATTTTAATCTCTATCCATCCATAACTACACGATATGGACAAAATCATTTGGCCTGATCTACAATGACATTGTATCCAAATACAGGTACTTCAGCATGGAGTTTCCCCCTTTGTCTTTACAGTCCTTGCTTTGTGCACTGGGACACAGTCATGTTGGAATAGAAAAGGGCCTTTCCCTTGTTAACTGTTGCCATAAGTTGGAAACATAGCATTGTCCAAGATGTCTTTGTATGCTGAAGCGTTAAGATTGCCCTTCAATTCAATTCAATTCAATTTTATTTGTATAGCGCTTTTAGCAATTGTCATTGCCGCAAAGCAGCTTCACACAAT
>JAOTRS010016998.1:0-10933 GCA_028565755.1 Dinotopterus cunningtoni
GTAAGAAATAAAGCTGCATGAGACAAATCAGATGTTAAACCAGGGGTGATTCCAGGGCTTACATAACATGTAATGTTTCTTGATATCTTAATATATTTTAAATATATTTTGATTAACACAATAATTAAACTACTAGTATGTAACATGATTTTTATTTAACAAATAAAAAATTACTATAACTACAGTAACAGTCAAAAGTTTGGACACGCGATCTATTTCCATGGTCTTTCCTCATTTGTATTTCTTTCTACACTGTAAAATAATGCGTCCAAAATACACAACAATCTCCTTTGAACAGTTGATATTGAGATGTATCCGCTACTTCTGCTCTGTAAATACTTCATAACGGCTCTAATCTGAGGTGCTGGTTGTTACTTGGTGATTTCTGAGCTGCTGGTAACTCTAAATGAACGTCTCCTCTGCAGCAAAAGTAAGTTATAGTCTTGGTTTCCTAGGAAGGTCTTCATGAGAGACAGTTTCATCATGATGCTTGATGGGTTTTGAAAATCCACTAGACACAATACTGTTCTTGCAAGACTTATTCCATAAAGGCTGACCTCTGTGTCTTAAAATAACAACTTACGGCTGATGTTGTTACCTAATCACCTAATGCCATGTGTGTTATTTCATAGTTTAGATAAAATCCAGTATTGTTCTAGAATGTAGAAAATAAATGCAAACATTTGTGCAAACTTTTGAATGGTACTGTATGTGGTCTTCCCTTCTTTCTCTCTCAAAACGAAATAGAGAATTTATAATTAATAAAAGCTATACTTGCAATTGGGCCATATCATTTCAATAGCTATCTAGCCAGCTGTGGGTAAAATAATTTTGACCATAAAGACAGTAATTTTGATTGGCTGGTGTTTGTGGCCGGTGTGAGTGTATGTGCGTGATTTTCGATGAATATAACACTAGGCAGCATCATCATCAACTTTTCATTCATACTGTGATACTGTAAAATGTTTTTTAGAAAATAAGGATGCCTTATTATATTCATTGTTTTCAAGGATGCTAGAATTAAATTTGCTGTGCTTAAGCATGCAGTAAACATTAGTACATTTCAATCAAATCAAATCCACAAAGTACCTTCTCTAGTCTAGGTCATAGAAAAGAACCTTGAGATGAGTGAGAGCTGACATCTACTAGGGTTGAAGCTGAAAAAAGATCTAACAGCATTGATCTTGGCTTATTATTAACAATGTAAAAACCAGGGTTTAACAGGCATGTGTTTACTTTTTTTTTAAGAAAAGTATTCATACCATTTGAATTTTTTCACATTTGTCACGTTATGACCACAAGCATAAATGTATTTTATTGGGATTTTATGTGATAGATCAAGACAAGGTGCCACATACAGTAGAAGGTGAAAGGACAAAGATAAATGGTTTTCAATTTTTTTTTTTTTACAAATAAAAATATGAAAAGTGTGACACGCATTTATATTCAGCCCCCCTTTACTCACAAAATCCCAGTTTCAAAATTCCACCAACTGCCTTCAGAAGTCACCTAATTAATAAATAGAGTCCACCTGTGTGTAATTTAACCTCAGTAAAAAATACAGCTGTTCTGTGAAGCCCTCAGAGGTTTGTTAGAGAACATTAGTGAACTAACAGCATCATGAAGAACAGACAGATTAGGGATAAAGTTGTAGAAGACGTTTTTAATCAGGGTTAGGTCATAAAAAAATATCCCAAGCTTTGAACATCTCACAGAGCATGTTTAATCCATCATCCGAAAAAAGCAGCCAAGAGGCCCATGGTAACTCTGGAGGATTCTGCAGAGATCCACTGCTCAGGTGGGAGAATCTGTCCACAGGACAACTATACTTCACAAATGTACTCCAGAAATCTGGCCTTTATCGAAGAGTGCCAGGAAGAGAGCCATTGTTGAAAGAAAGCCATAAGAAGTCCCGTTTGTAGTTTGTGACATGCCACAGCAAACATGTGGAAGAAGCTGCTCTGGTCAGATTGACATCAAAATTGAACATTTTGGACTAAATGCAACTCACTGCACATCACCCCGAACACACCATCCCCACCCTGAAACATGGTGGTGGCAGCATCATGTTGTAGGGATACTTTTCTTCAGCAGGGTCAGGAAAGCTGGTCAGAGGTGATGGGAAGATGGATGGAGCCAAATACAGGGCAATGTTAGAAGAAAACCTGTTAGAATCTGCAAAAGACTTGAGACTGGGGTGGAGGTTCACCTTCCGGCACCCTAAACATACAGCTAGAGCTACAGAATGGTTTAGATCAGTATGTTTAGCTGTATGTCTGTATGTTTCATGTGTTATGAATGGTCCAGCCAAGGTACAGACCTAAATCCAATCGAGAATCTGTGGCAAGACTTGAAAAATGACGTTCACAGATTCTGACTGAGCTTGAGCTATTTTGCAAAGAAGAATGGGCTTAAGAATAATCTCACTTTCTAGATGCGTAAAGCTGGTCGAAAGACTTGCAGCTGTAATTGCAGGAAAAGGTGGTTCTACAAATTATTGAATTAAGGGCGCTGAATACAAATGGCATACCATGCTTATTAGATATTTATTATCTTTAGATACTTATTTGTACAGTATATTTTTATTTTTATCTTAGTTAAATTTATTTTCTATTTTATTTCTTTTTATTCATATTTATTTCTTATCTATAAGCTTTTATTTTTTAAGGTCACTGGCGGTCGTACAAGCATTTCACTGCATATTGTACTGTATATGAGAAATAAAATTAGAATTTTCAGATATACCGTTTATCGTTTTTCCTTTTCACCTCACAATATATGTGCCACATTGTGTTGGGCTATCTCATAAAATCCCAATAAAATTCATTTATGTTTGGTGGTTTTAAAATGACGACATGTGGAAAATGTTAAATGTTCAAGGGGTATGGATACTTTTCCAAAGCACTGTGTAAACACTGACGCACAGACGCTAAACATCCATCAAAACCAGGAACCAGTGCGCATCGAGGGCATTACCGCAGGTCCTGTCGGTTCTCTTACTTTGTGAGCTTGCTCATGGAAGGAGTCTGTCATCTGTACAGTAATGCTGGAGTTGGCCTCTTCATTTGCATGCAGGTCAATGCAGGCAACCCACTGGAAGAAACAGAATGAAAGTAAAAGCAACAGAAGTAAATGAACCCCGAACAATTTCTGTAGGGGGAACACATCTCCATCTCCACGTGGGGTACTGAAGCACTCAATCAGCCAGGGAGTGTGGATGTTGTATAATCAGGGTGACTTGACTAAAGCATGCAGGTTAATAAACAGTAGGGTCAGTGTTTAAACTTTACCAGCTCACGAGCCAGAGTCTGCTCTACTCACCCAGTGTTTAGATCTGAAATACTCAACACATTTAGAGCCCAGAGCTCCTTTACCTCCATAAATAATAACTTTACGAGCTTCAACGCCTGCCATTTATATTATTATAAACTCAGGATTCAGGAATATAATATAATAATCCACATCAGTGCAAAAAAAAAAGTGCGCTGTCAACAACGTTATATGAGATTAAATATCTCTATCGCCCCCTATCGCATGGAGGACATGGAGTACAATACAGTTACACTACATATCTATACGAGCTGAAAGTAAAAAAAAAAAACCACCTTCCTTTTTTCTATCCCACCCGCATTCCGCAATTCCCGCCTCCTTCTTGAGGATTGGCTGCAATACCGGACTCGTCAAGGTTTCAGCCAATCGCAGTTAAGGTGTATGAATCCAACCAACCAATGCTAGATAAGGAATCCGAAAACGGGTGCGTAGAATAGCAGAAGAAACAAAGACAAAAGTGCGGCGTCGTCTTTTTCCCTCGGAAGTCTCGCCATGGTGTAGGTAGTTAGTTAGCTAGTTAGCATCGCTATTCCGTGGCGTTGACAGTTATAATGCAGAACTGAATCAAAGCCTAATGATCTTCGGATTCAAAACGAGAATATAACTGATCTTTCTGTCCCAAACAGGTAGGATATGAATGTGTATCATATTTAAAGTATGGAAAGGCAGCATGGAGGAGTTCAGCTTCATTCCAGAGTGTTTGTAGTACATATTGTTCGCTTTTCTGAGATGTTTTAAGAGTCAGAGTAATAGATCTGTCTAACTATGACGATGAAATGCGCCAACAAGCTGGTTTATTTTCTTTTGGGATATATTTGCTTATATGTGATACAGCAGACTGAGCACTGAACAGCTGTAAGATAAATTATTCTCAAAAAAGTAAAAACATTCCAAGACAGATAGCTACTGGCATTTAAATACAAAGCGATTTCCTATTCTTTTTTTTTTTTTTTTGGTTAATTATCCGTTTGGCTGGCATTAGGCCTCATATGAAAAGCTGGGAGTCGATTCCGGAAGGAATCAGTTCTCTACAGCATAACTGATTCTACGCTCGGTTCACAAAGCGGCATTGAAACATTGTAACCGAAGAATCAGAATCGGTGTCGACTCTGTGATGTGTGGAGTCGAGTGGCCTAATTGATTCGTGATTCGGAATCGGTTTTTATTTGGCGTATAGCTCCTATAGATTCAAGATTTAAAGAACTTTATTAATCCCAGAGGAAAATTGCTTATGCTAGGTTACAGTTGCTCACAGTTGTTATCTAAAGGAAAAGTAATAAATAATCTACAAAAAAAAAATTATAGTAAAGATGTTTTAGTTTTGTTTCCTTAACAACTTTAAGATTTGTCTCCAAAAACATGATATCTATACTGTACACACACACACACACACACACACACACACACATGCACCGATCAGCCTTAACTTTATGACCACCTGTTCTGGTACCTTTCTGTCACAACCATCATTAACCTTTTTACACACTAGCGCTTCTGTTGGATCGGACTACACGAGGCCAGCCTTCACTCCCCATGTGCATCAGTGAGCCTTGACCCTGTTGCTGGTACACTGGTTTTCTGTCCTTGGATGACTTTTGGGTATGTCCTGACCACTGCAGACCCGGAATGGCCCACAACACCTGCAGTTTTTTGGAGTTGTTCTGACCCAGTTCTTTGGCCCTTGTCAAAGTCACTCAAATCCTTACGCTTGCCCATTTTTTGTTTTTTGCCTCCAACAAATCAACTTCAGGAAAAAAGCTTCATTTGCTGCTTAATATATCCCACGCACTTCCAGCCGCCATTGTAACGAGATATTAAAAATTTATCAACTGTGAGAAGGGCCAAATTGTGATGGCTAGACAACTGGGTCAGAGCAAGTCCAAAACTGCAGCTCTTGTTGGATGTTCCTGGTCTGTAGTGGTCAGGACATACCAAAAGTGATCCAAGTAAGGAAAACCGTTGTACCAACGACAGGGTCATGGGAGGACAAGGCTCGCATGGGGAGTGAAGGTTGATCCAATAGAAGCTCTAGTATAGATCAGATTGAGGAAAATGTAAATGCAGGTTGCGGTAGAAAGGAGTCCGAACACATAGTGCATTACCTTTTTTTGTTGGGAAAGGGGAGACCTTTTTAAATGTAAATCTAGCAATAAACGTTAAGTAAAAATACAGCTAGATAGTTCATTAACACGAGTTTAGGAACTTGTCAGTGTCAGACAGCTAGTTAAGAACATGGCTATCATGGCTAGATGTAATTAGATTGTTTTGCTCACAACTTCCTTGAGTGTGTGCTATGAGTTAATAGTCTTATTGTGTGTGCGTAGGATGGACCCTGCTCTGCTGAGAGAGCGTGAACTCTTTAAGAAGAGGGCTCTGTCCACTCCGACAGTCGAGAAGAGACCGGCGTCCTCCGAAGCTTCTGGATCGTCCAAGAAAAAAAAGAGCAAACCTGACAAGGACTCGTCTTCGGCGTCTAAAAACATCACAGGTTAGGACGTCGCATGCTTTGTGTATATACAGTATGTACCCTCGTAAGCTTGAGGTTTTAGCCTTTTGTACGCAAGTCGATTTCTTTAGGGACAACTTGCAGTATGAATTGCAGTCGGTCGAAATTTACACTCCATACATTTCCAGAAATTATCAGTCAGTTACACTACGTCAGTGTTTATTAGAAGTGCGTTCTCAGGTTATCTGAGGTTTTTAAAGAGCATTTTTTGCTCCTTATACAATCCAAGCAACTGAAATAAATAAACTATAAGTGGCGTTGAGGTCAAACCCAGAATTTCTGAATGTACAGAATAACAGATCACGGTTATAAGATGTATGATATCGCTATATGATCCCCTGCTACACTAAGGCTAAACCCAGCATTTCACTAGTGCTTGGATACCATCAAGGTAGAAAGTTTTCTCAGCACACCAGAGCCAAGATCAGACTGCCTGCTTCATGTTTGAAACACTGGCCTCCCAGGAGCTCTTTTAACAGCCCAAACATGTGGATGTGGCTTAGAGCGAGGTCAGGAATATAAGGGGGATGTGACGATGACTCCCAACTGAGTTCATGTGCAAGTGGTGTTGGTGAATGATTGTATCATGCGTGTCCTAATGGACCAGGCGTTTTGGACCAGGCTGCATGTTCACGGGAGCGACTGCAGTGAGCTCCGAGCCACTTTGACCGGGATCGTCATTCACGGATGTACGGACTTCTTTAAAACATTTCCACAATTGAAATGTTTTACTGCGGCTAAGAGTGTTTTTTTTTTTTTACTTTTTATGCTCTGATTCATGTGAAGTCCTGGTTTGACGTGAACGCCTCCTCATAGTAATTATAGTATGTGTATCTATCCAAGTTTGAACACTTCTACATTGTAAAGTCTCAGAATATAATAATAGTCAGTATGCCTCTATTGACTTGTTAAGTCTTGTTATGTAGGTTAAGAATTCTGTTGAAGTTGGGAGCAACAGTTACAGTGACTCATGAATTCTTCTCAAACCTTTCCCTAAGAGTCAATACATATTGACTCTTCCTGTCTGACTAAGCATTTAAGAATGAATGTATTTAATGGGTAGAATGCAAAAGAAAGCTATAAAAGTGCTTTTATTTCCACTGCCTGAAATGACATTAAGGAACAGCAGTTAATGACAACTGTGGAAGAAAAGGTGAGCTCTGGAAGACCAAAAAAAATTAGCCCCAGTACTTGTCAGGTATATGCAATGTGAAGGTGTAGGTGACACAGGAGAGGTGGTGAAGCATTCCACTGTGCTGCACTTCATTAGCGTCATAAGAAGAAAATGTTAATTACAAACGTGAGCGTCTAAAAACATCTAGAAAAGAGGCAAGAATTCTCCAATTCCTATATAACTTTTTACTTTTCTTTTAATACAAATACAGAGCTGTGGAGGGAATAAAAGGTCGTTTTAGTTTTGTTATAAAATGGAAAAAATGAAAGTGAATGAAAATAATGGAGTTTAAAGATTGTTTCAGACACAGTAAATAAGAAGAATATTCATAAAAATGACGAGTGACGACGTTATTGTCTTGGCTTCGCACATCTATCTATAAAAAAATTATAATTTTAGAAAATAGTTTGTGCAGCCTGTACTTTTAGTATGCTAATTACTCTCAATCCCCCTTTCATGACACTGAGATCACGTGACCTAAGACATTATAATTTTTCTGAAAACAACCATCAGGATGTGGACAGCGCTAACTCGAAGCTCTTTACGGAATCTGTCAAAGAAAAAAAAGAAGACCGGCTAGTTTAGACAAAATGAGTTTTTGTCACGTGACAATCGCATGTGCATACTCCTTAATATTCATTAGCTTCTGCCAAATATGGGCGTGTACACAGGATCAGTCTTGTCTGTGTTCAGTTATTTCAGTGTACACATTATATTTGCTATAGTGACTTCCTTTTCTTTTTTCTTTTTATTTAAACATACACTCTTACACATATAATATAGATTTTGAGAGCCAAAATTTAGTCAATCTTTAAAGATATTCTTGATATTTTTACAACGAGCAACAGTGTGTCTGTAGTGTCTGGCACCAGGATGTTGGCAGCGCATCCTTTGGGTGTTGCGGGTTGTAGGGTTGGACCTCTGGTTTTATACCGCTCAGCCTGTGGAGCTCGATCAGATTGGGATTTGAGGGGTTTGTGGACCAGATCAGCGACCTTGAGCTGTTTGCCTGCTGGTCCCTCTGTGCTGCAGGTTGTGGTGTACTGGGGGTTCTGGTGCTGTTCTTTCATCGTCACCATTTAAACATTTTTGGTGGTTTGTGCTTCAAAGGCTTTTCTGTGGGATCAGACTGGACAGGCTTGCGTCTGGTCCCCGCAATTATGGGCAGGGATTTCTTAAATGGGTAAGGCTGTGGATTAGTAATCGGAAGGTTAAGGGCTCAAGCACTACACTGACAAAGCTGCCAGTGGTGAGACCTTGAGCAAGGCCTTCAACCCTATTTTCTCCAGGGGTGCACAAAGTGGTTCTGCTTGCTGTGAATCTGCCGGAAATATAATGGTAGTAGTAGTTGTTTTATCCAACAAAACGTGTTTTCTGGAGATGTTGCCTCCACAATGGGCAAATGCACTGTTACAGTATATGTGAATATGCAGCTCGATTGGCATATTGGAATATGTAGCACACAGGGTCACAGTGTTATAGTAAACAGTACACGCGTACACGGATGTTGATTATACCAGTGAGAGACGCGCACTAAGACCCAGCAGGGGAGACAATTACCCACAATTCCGCAGCACAAGAGAGAGAAAAACAGTTGGCTCAGTTGTGATCACGTGACGCTTGTCGTCAAAACAAGAAGCGAATGCGTGATACATGATACTCGGTACTCGTTAACCAAGACTTGCTTGTTTTTAAGTCAAAACAAATTGCGTTACTCGCAATCCGTGGTTTCACTGTATGCTAAATAACAAAAAAACAATCAATCTAAAAAATAAATATTTCCCTGTTCAGAATTGAGACTTGTTTCATATCAGATTTTATTGAATTCTTAATAGAATTCGAGCTTGGAACAATATTTGAACTTTAAATAAGTAAAAAGGTGAGGGGTGAAAGTGCACTACTGTAAAGCAACCAGATGCGGTGGATTTGTAACTCAAACCAATCATTATGAAACAGAATGTGATACAATAACCATTTAATCTCAACAATCTTGTTTTCGCGTTAACGGGAAGCCAAAAATCACGGGTCCATCAGTCCATAGTGTTTGCCCATAAAAAAAAAAAAAAAAAACGATTCACGATATCATTTTGTAGGTTGTTTTATTAGTGCAGGTAAGTGATGATACCAAATATGGAATTAGACCACACTTTAAATAACAGTCTACGCAATCATGCACATATTATGACGGATGTTCAAGTCAAACCGGGACTTTTGATTGTGCAGAATAACAGAACACAGTTATGAGAGTAAAAACTCCCTTTATTTCTCTATATAATCCTCTTCTACACTAATGCACTTATCCCAGTGTTTTACTAGAGCTTGGATTCCATCAAGGTAGAAAGTTTTCTCAGTACGCCGGAGCCATGATCAGACTTCCTGCTTCATGTTTGAAACGCCGGCCTCCCAGGAACTCCTTTTACGGCTTAAACATGTCAAAATGACTTGGAGAGGTCAGGACTGTATGAGGGACGTGGCACTAACGCCCAGCCGAGTTCCTCTAGTGTGTGTGATGTGTGTGAATGATTTTGTGTACAGATCCGACAGACAGATGTTACTCTTCCAACAAGTTTATCTGTTGATTTTCAACTTCCACTCGCTCCAATCACAAGAAATTTCATTAAGTCCCGCTTTGACTTGAACACCCCTTGTACATTTCTAACTTCAGTGCTCTTAGTCAACGTTCTATACATTTGAACAAAGAAAATAAAATCGTCTTTACAATTAAAGTGCACATTAATAAGGCTAAGTATATTATAACATATTAATCTATTTAAACGCCAGTTGGTCAAATGTGCTCATGGATGTTAAAGCTGTAATCATTTATATATGATTTTATATAAATGACTATGACATAAACTTGTGTATATACCTCAGTGACCTGGCCTTTCTTCTTACATAGTGGATTCAGTACCAGCAGCAGCTGTTTAACTCCACCCTCGGTAGCGTCCATAAAACAATTGCGCGCTAAATGAACTGCGATTGCCGCCTTCAAAAGTCACCCACGTGGAGGACATGATCAGCATGCTGTAATAGTGCTGCTGCAGAAGATGGCAGTAGGTAGGTATTGTAAGTGCGGGGGTTTAGGGAGGGAACGGTCCTGCGTTCTGTTTACAGATTAATAAAGAACTTGCTTATTAATTGTCTGCCTCGCTGTTTCCCCTGCCATCTCATCAACAAAAACAGTGACTGACGAATGTTTTAGTGCAGCATGTTTTATACATTTCATTCCCACACATCACTTTATTTCAATAGCATGAATTTGATGCGATAGTTTTACAGGGTTTGCTTGCACACACTTTATTTTTGCCCTTGATGTTAACGGCTATAATAGTTAACAACCAATTGTTTTTTTTTGTTTTTTTTTAAATATTGCTATTTATACAGTACACCATACAATCAGTGTTTTACTCATAGAGCCTTTTTATAAAATCATGCACTGAAATATATACATCGTCGTCATCCATCCAAGTTGCGAGTTAATCACTCAACAGTTCCAGCATCGGCTTCATGGCTGTCCGTGCTCCGCCTATACGATTTCATCGCTGGTGCCGCGTCGGTTGCTCGCGGTCTTGGTCTTGTCAAAGCAGGCGCAGTCGAGCAGCTCGTAGAGGAAGGCCAGAGTAGCGAGGGAGAGTACGGTGACGATGAAGAGGAGGAGGATTACAAAGCAGGCAACGTTCCAGCCATCATGGAAGGGGAACACTTGCTGCACCGACGCAGCGCCAAAACCAGATACGTTCATTGTGATCTAGCAGGAGGAAAAGACTGAAACATAGAGAAATGCTGAATGAGGGAAAGAGAAAAGGGCGATCTTATTAGCTTCAAGAGAGAGAAGAAAGATAGTAGAGTCGTGGCCAAAAGTTTTGAGAATGACACAAATATTAGTTTTCACAAAGTTTGCTGCTAAACTGCTTTTAGATCTT
>JAOTRS010017149.1:0-10925 GCA_028565755.1 Dinotopterus cunningtoni
CCACTAGTGCCCTATCATAATTAGTTATCTCACTGGGATCTAATAATAGTAGGCAAGACAGTGCATCGTCTGTTAAACAAAGAGCAAGCTGGAGAGATTTCTGTTCCTCTAAACAATTATTTGCAAGTGCTAACAGTTCAAACTGCGCATGGAAAGCCTCCCAATCTGATTTGCCTGCATAGGCGTTTTAATGCACGACAGCTTACGCGCGCCGCCATCTTTGTTTGCCTCCACACTTGAAACAGCATGGGCGCCGCCATCTTTGTTTACCTCTGCTCTGGGAACCGCATGGGTGCCGCCATCTTTGTTTACCTCCGCTCTGGGAACTGCCGCCATCTTTGTAACTTTCAAAACCGGATATTCCGACCACGCTCTTGGGTGTGCTCTAAAATGCCCCCCTGCCACGGATTGCCCTCCCCCCACATAATCTCTATCAAATATTATATTAGAACATAAATTCATAGGTTTATGAGTTACAAATTACACCAACAAATTTGATTATAAAATAAGCACTATAAAAAAAGAAATGTTGTATAGGGAAAACAATTAGAAATTATATACAGTATTTTTGTCATATACAACATGTATATTTTATATTTCTTATTTTATAATAAAAATAGTTTCGTGTAATTTTTCAACATAAACAATATTTATTTAGTGTAAACATTTTTGCATTACATGATAAACCCCTGCAAGACCCCCTGCGGTCTCGCTCATCCCCCTCACACACACAAAGTTGGTCTCTTTCTCTCTCAGCTCTACACTTTTACACAGACTGTGCACTGACAGCTTATAACTTATACTCTCACTGCTACACTATGCATATGTTTGTATCATATTTGCGGGTTTATTTAAGCAGCTTTTGAAGTCGGCAATGCGAACATAAAACTAACTTCACTGCGGTCAGGACTTCCCCCTTTCTTTTTCCTCCCTTTGTCATTTCCTGGCCACAGCCCTGACATGCCATACACTGAGAGTGTGTTTTATTACTTAGTATAAAAACTCCTGCAAGATGTCTGCTTCTGTCAGTAGCACTCCAGAGCAGAGTAACTGGGTGAGTGACTCTTTATCTCTGTAGTAAAATCTGTTGTTTCGTGTCTTTTGTGTCCAGATGAGGTTCAGATGCTGCGCTGGAGCTCAGAGAGTTTTTTTTTTAGTGCAGCATATGTTAGTGTGCAGATTTGCCACTGTAGTGGTGTGGAGTGATGAGGATCCCGACACAGATTTCACAACATACAGCTCGTTTGCACACAATTTATTTATTATTATAATCTATTTGCACCAGTCTGCTTTCAGTGTTCTTTATTTAGGATTATTATAGATCAAAGTGAATCTGAGGCCATGTCCACACGCAGTTTTGGTCGTTGAAAACAAAGCTTTTGGAAAACTTGGTCCAAAGTAAAGATTTTCCAGAACTCCGTTTTCAGTGTTGGGAGATCTTGGCTTGTTGTAACGTCACCCTGTCCCGATGATGTAATTGTCTCTGTGCTCGTCTCCTTGATTTAACGTCAGCTTTGTTTATCAGGATATTCTGTACAATAGTGGACGGACGTACAGTAAACTAGTGACTGTGTTAACGTTGCGTACTGGACTTTTTACGCGCGTGTACATACACACAGTTACTCACACATCATGTAAATGAACAGAGGTGCCTGAATGTACAACTAAGCTCACTGCTGCTTCATACTACACAGCACAACCGGTAATGTTTTGTCTCGTGTTCTTTATCCCTTTAACTCAGGCTTGTGGATTCTTATGATTTAAGACATCAGTAATTAGATTAGTATCTATATATCAATAATGTCACAAGTGGTCAGCTGGTGTAGGGTAATCCTCACACATGGTTTTACCAAACTTAGTGCTGTAATAATGTTCTTCATGCCATGCGCTCCGCCATGTGCTTGTAGTGGTAGAAAGCAGTAACTGCAAGTAAAATTTCAAATAAGATTTCACCTCCCACAACAAATGTCAAATTTCAAACATCACAGGTTCAGTGTTTGATCTCAAGTTCACATTCCTGTCTGTGTAGCGTTTCACACGTCCTCCAGGTGTCCTCCATGTTCCTCCATGTTCTCCGCTTTCCTTCAAGCTGCCAAAAGCAGTCCAGTAGGTGGCTTGGCTACAGTGTGATGGATCAACCCCAATTCCAAAAAGGTTTAGACAGTAAGCAAAAGGGTAATAAAAATGAAGGGGTCGACTGTTCAGTTTATTTGGCGTATGGTATATTGCAAACACTACATCAGATACATCACTACAACACATTTTAAGCATTTGGACACTGAGGTCACTAGTTGGTCAAGTTTAGCTAACGTTTTTTTATCACATTCTTCCATTATTCAGGTCATCACCTTGGCAAAGTGCATCACTTTATAATGCACCACACATTCTTAATTGGACACAGGCCAGTCTAGCACCTGTTCTTTATGTTTAGTAGCCATGCATGTGGAATCCAAGCAGAATATGGTTTCTTGTTGTACTGCTGGAAAATACAGGGCCATCTCTGAGGAAGATAGAGTTCAGATGGCAGCATATGCTACTCCAAAATAAACATATTTGTCTACATTAATGGTGCCCTACCAGATACAAATTTTACCCATGCCAAAGACACTGGCACACCTCATACCATGGCTGATAACAGCTTGAATGTTTCGTCTCCTCTTTGGTCCAGAGAACATGACAGCTGTTATTTCCAAAAATGTGTCCATTTTCTCCCAACTTTATTGTCTATTTTTCTTTATATATCATTTTACCATCCCAGGACTGTTAAGTGTAATTCTTTTGCCAAACGTCTTCCTGGTTGAAGAGCTTGATTAAGTTATATTTATTAGCTATGAATAAAGAGAAACAGACAGTGGAAAATTGCAACGTGGTGTCCGGATCTCAGGAAGATTTGGTTGCAAACAAGTTGCATTTGTAAATGCAGTAACAAATGGTGTTAATGGACAAAGATTTACCAAAGTGGTTTTGCTCTATTTTGTCCCTGCCCTCTACGCATTGAGATTTTACATGATGTTGAGTAATGTTAAGTTTAAAGTGCCCAAAATCCATCCAATTTGTCTTTGGGTAATAATGTCCTGAAACCACTGGATAAATCACTGGTGCATCAGTTGGCAAATCAGTGAATCTCACCTCATCCTTGCTCTAGAAGATATGAAATATCTTACCAGATATTAAATAACTGTAAAAAATTAATTCACACCGTAAATCATCAATTAATGATTTGTTATATCATTTTCAAAATAGTACAAGATGAAGAGAATTTACAAGTGACTCCATTTTTGGTTTATTGCCATTTTCCATACTGTCCCAACCTTTCTTGAGGTTTCACATGAACCTTGTGAGTCTAGGGTGTTAGAGATTCTGACAGGATTTGTTTTATAATCATGAAGTTTTTTTTCCCTCTGATGATCCATGACCTCTTATCTCTCCAAAACTCTTTTACTTCCAACAGAGCCAAGACATTCCTTCAAACGCTATGTGAGTATACACGTCATAATAAGTTCCAGTTCATTATATCCTCTTATAGAACAAATATCAAAAACTTGCATATATCATAAACATAAAAAGTGATGGCTGACTTAAGCAATTCACGCTTTTGTACTAATTCTTTTAAACAAGTTGATTTGGTTCAGTAGAGAGAACTTTAATCAGATCTTGCATTCTGGCATTCCTGAAAATCCTTATGTTTCATTCCTGTCCCAAACAAATGAGGAACATTATTATTCCCCCACCCATTTTTAGGCTAATCCCACCCATTTTTCCCACCCATTTTTGAGCATTTCAATAGCTACTGCGTGATCTTTTGTGTTAAATTTAAAGTGCTATTTAAACAGGACTCATGTTTCTCAGACTCAGGCTTATATGTGTGAAAATGAGCAGCATAAGCACAATGAGACTCCTACCCATCAGATTAGAGAGATCAGTAACAGAAGGTGGTGGTAATGCAACATGCTAAATAATATAGGAAGACAAAGCATGTTATTGTGAGCTAACAAGACTTACACAGATAGGCACTGTAATATTAGTTATCTAGCTTGTTAATATGACTAACCTATGGTGCATCTCAAAAATAGGATAACGTGAAAAAGTTTATTTACTTTAGTAAATTAATTATAGATTTATTACATGTGGTTGCTTGTCTTTCTGCTACTCCCATCAAGGGTTTACCATAGCTGGCTATTCGAATCACACATAACTTGGCCCAGGTTTCATGCCAGATGCTTTTCCAACCCTCCCATTTTATCCAGGCTTGGGCCTAGCACTGTATCTTTTTTTTTGGAGGTTTGGCCATTTTTTGCCCCTGGGGTTCAGGCATTGGCTTAAAATCAAACCTAGGCCATCTACTAATCATACAGCAGAGGCATGAAGAAGACTTCTGACTTGACAGTTTTCCAGAAGTTGATCATCAACCCTCTTTATAAGGAGGCATACTGTAAGCCACGGAAGGTGCTGTATTGAAATATATTCATGGATAAGTGACTGAAAAGGAAAAGTGTTTTAGGAGAAGCTGAACAAGCAACAGGGATAATTGGAGCCTTCAGAAGATTGTCAAGCAAAGCCAATTCAAGGCTGTGGGAGAGCTTCACAGGAAGTGGAGTGAGGCTGGAGTCAGTGCATCATGAGCCACCAACAGATAGTCCACAGGAAATAGACTATAACTGTTGTATTCCAAGTATCAATCCACTCCTGAACCAAAGACAACATCAGAAGCATCTTTCCTGGACTAAGGTAAAAAAAAAAAAAGAACTGGACTCAGTGGTTGAAAGTCCTCTTTTGAGATGAAAGTCAAGTTTGCTTTTAATTTGAAAATCAGAGTCTATAAAAAGGTACAGAACCCAAGTTGTTGAATCCAGTGTAAAGATTTGGGTGCGATGTCATCTGCTGGTGTTGGTGACTGTGCTTTATCAAGGCCAAAGACCAATACAGAATAGCACTTTCATACAGAATTGCTTTCATTATTCTACAAAATCATAATGTTTTGTCATCGTTATGAGTGCACTTAAATAAAAGTAGAGTCTTATAAGGGTTATGCAGCTTATATAGTTTTAATATACTGTATAGTTTTGCACATTATTCTGACAATAAATGTAGCACCCACTTTTTCCAGACCAGAGGCTGTTTTCTGTCTACGCTACGCGTGATAAAATCTAAAGGCTCACTCTGTTAACATTTACTTTGCTTAAATCCGATGCAGTTTTACTCTAATTTTAGTACCGTGATTATGTATTGTTTAATTACAATGTTTCACTTGAATTTGTCTGCTGCAGCTCATTAATCCTTGAGAGAATGAACAAAGTCTATTGTCTATAATCCAAAAATTGATTCTGTTTCAGAGCGCAAGACAAGTTACTATTAGCTACAATAGCTTTTAAATGAATCCAGTATTGATCGCTGACTCGTCTGATGTGAAATGTTTAATACACACATGCAAAGTCTTGGGGATTGCTAAGATTTAGATAAATGAAATCACTAACAGAGGACATGTCTACACAGTTCTTTATGTTTAATCACATCCTTTTGAAAAACATCCTCTCTGTTTTATATCCAAATTTCAATGTCTTTTTGATTTATTTAGGAATGAAGTGAGTTTACCTGTCTGTGGAGTTTATGAAACAGTGTTTATGTAGCTGAGTCTGCCACTTTCTGTGAGTAACGTCTTCATTTGTTTTGTTGTTTTTTTTTCATTAATTAAAAATGATTTTGTGATCACTGAGAATGAGAATAAAAAGAGTCTGGTGAGGGAACGAGTGTTTATAGCGCAAGTGAAAATAGGAACTTGGTTCACAAACATTGAATATATTTATACAGTATAGCAGCAGTATTTGCTGGCAGGTTAATGAAAATAAATTTGAGCTATGTACAAAACAAAAACGCCACAAGGCCATGGTTTGCTTGTGGGTTATGTTACATGTTTAACTAGTAAATAAATTAATTAATTCTGTTTAACACATCCTTGTGTGTGTGTGTGTGTGTGTGTGTGTGTGTGTGTGTGTGTGTTGCAGCTGTTTATTTTAGTCCTGCTGTCGTTTGTTGAGCGCAGAAGAAAGATCTATGACTGTGAGAGGAGATTCCCGTGTCTGGCCGGCCGATTCAGCTTCACTGTGTCAGTTTATAGTTTATTATTTTCTACTGTAGTAGTAAACCAGGTGTTAAGTATAAAAGGATGAGATGGACTAAAAACCCTAACAAAGCCGTTAAATCCGAGCGAAGCGACAAATCCAAATCGTGAGACGGGAAGCAAAAAACGAGAAAACAAAGCGAAATCGGCAACGTAAGAAAAACATGAACTGAAACGCGAGAAAACTGCAGCGAAACAACACACAATAATCCAGCAGCGAGATCGAGCGCTGCGATTCCTTATAAGCCGAAAGAAATCAGCGCTGGATTCTAGTGCTGTTGTTATCAATGTAAACATTTAATTCTCTGATGTGTTTTAGTGAAAAGATATAAATAGCCAGAATATGATTAATTATTTTTCATTATTATGCAATAATTAAATAATTGTGGGAAATATGCAGCTGTGGGCCTTCAAATTTTTGAGTTGAAGACTTCGTATACTACATAGGCAGCAATCAGTGATTAATTTGTACATCCATCATGAAGCATCCATCATCAGCATACAGCCATTAAAATGACTTTTGGTGCTCGGGAACTTTTGTTGTAGAACTTGTTTTACATGAAAATTATGACCATGCTGCTTATTAAAGCCTGAAATTTTACTCACAATTTATTAACAATAGTGATTTTCGAGCACGAACCTATGATCAGACAGAAACATGTGTTAATCTGATGATTTGATGGATGTACCTGTGTGCTCTTAGACCTCTGGACTTCACTGGCAAGATGCGGAACCGATGGTCTTATGCTTTTGCCTTCGGTGCCGTGGCCCGCTTTGTAATCAGTCTAATATTGGATGACACCACTGATGACAATGTGCCATACCTAACAGGTACACAACACTATAACACCCTACACTACACACTAAACTAAAATACACTACACACAGTACACTATAATTCACTAAACTTCACATCACACTGCACTCAGTGTATACACAGTAATTGTTTGGGGCTCCTTTAGCATAAATTACTGCATCAATGCTGCATGACATGGAGTTGATCAGTCTGTGGCACTGCTGAAGCGGTATTGAAGACCAGTTTGCTTTCACAGCAGCCTTCAGCTTGTTTGTATTATTGAGTCAGATGTTTCTTATCTTCCTCTTAACAATAGCCATGTAATTCAGGGTTCATATCAGGTGAGAACCATTGTAGTTCCATTGTAGACCATCTCCTGAAGATGTCTGTGCATGGTGGATGTTGACTCCAGTCCCACTCACCTTCTTGTGGAGCTCTTGCAAGGTCTTTAATCGGCTTTGTTGCCGTCATCCCTGCAGTGTTTTTTCTACAATTTCCTACCATCTTTTACCTTCTAGTGAACTTTCCATCAATATGCTTTGAGACAGAAGTCTACAAACAGCATGACCTTTTATATATGACCTTTTGTTAAGGGTTAAGGCCTTGCTCAATGACTCAACAGCAGCAAATTGGCAGAGCTGAGGCTCAAACCCTGGACCTTCCAATCAGTAGCCCAGTAACCTACAGCCTTAACCGATTGAGCCACCACTGCCCAATGAGCCTCACGTCAACAGTCATCCCCATGTGTGTATTGAACTAGTCCAAAAGATACACTGTTGTATTTATAGTGTATGAATAGTAATTTACTCAATCTACAAATGTAATATTCTTCTGTTAAATGCTGGATTTTTTTTATGTTTATGAGTTGTAAGCTGTAATCTTCATAATCAAAACAAAAAATGTGAAATATTTCACTTTACATGTAATGAATTTACATATATGAGAATTTCACTTTTTAAATAAAATTAAAAAAAGGAAATTAACTTTTTCACAATATTCATTTTTACTTTGCGTGTGTTTCAGTTTTGGTACTAGTCAAAGACGCATTGCTGGTGAGCATGGTCTGCATGCCATTCTTCACCTGTCTATCAACACCACACCGACTGCTCGGAGGAGTCCTGGGGCTGCTTTATTCACTCTCCTGGTACGTTTTTATCTGTTTACCATTACATTGTGTTGTGTGTTTGTGGATATGGAACAGCAGGTAGCTGTGGAGGTCCACCTGGACTGTGTGAATGTGAAGGCAGGGTGTGTGAGAGAGAGTAAACCATTCACATTTATTGTCTGACACATGCCATCTCAGCTCCTCTTCATGATGTTTTCTGGATGTGCCTAGAGATCAGAACCTGTCAACTATCTTGAGAAGAAAACCACAAAACACTTCCTGAGTGAGGAAGTGTTTTGCAGTGTTTAACCAGTGCATGATGCTCTAAAGGTTTCATTTTATACAAGAGAATGAGAATGAGCGAGCAGGACAAGAGCATCTGCATACTATGTGAATGGCACACAGTACCTCTTACCATTATGGAATATATATATATGGTACTGTAATTGCTGTTTTGTGTGTGTGTGTGTGTGTGTGTGTGTGTGTGTGTGTGTGTGTGTGTGTGTGTGTGATGCCAGGTTTGTTGCACAGATGTGGTTTGTGATTGTGTGCAAAGGAACCGTACCCAAGGGAAATAGTTATGAGGAGTACAATATTTGGATAGAGTTGGTGAGTGAACCACTGTCCGCAGGATGGTTGTTGATTTTTTTTTTTTTTTTTTAGATAATGTGATCTCATGATTTTCAACTAAAACTAAAAACCTTTCATGTGTCAAATGTGTTCTTGTGTGCAGTTGTTGGATATCCCACCAATCCTGTTCTTGGGGTTCTTGGTGTGCCGCTTTGGTTCTATCACAGTGAGGGGTATACTGAACCGCCTGAGGAATTACAGCAAGCAGGTATCTCTCTCATACTCACACACATGCTCCAACTTCATGAATGTAAAATATGACAAGAAGGACACCAGTTTCTTAACCATGTTTTAATGAAATTCACAAAACCTTTCACTGGGCAAATTCCAGGACCTGCTGGGTGTGTGAACCAGTGTTCAACTATGGTGCATTATACAATGATATATATTTGCCCTGTCAACAGTCTGACCAGAGCAACCAGTGCACCCCGCAACCCACAGCACCCAAAAGATCCCCAAAGGCCCAGCCAAGCCATGCAACAAGGGGTCAGAGCCATCCAGGTGGCACGAGAGGAACCTAAATCTAGGTGGTTTTATCTTAATGGTTTTAATGTTATGGTTTCTATTACATATGGGGTACATTCCAGCTTCGTAGAAGGGAGTTAGGGGCTGTGGTTAAGCCACCTCTGCCGCATGGACATAATGATCAGTTTGTTTGTCAAGACTAGCCTGGTTATTGTGGCAAACTAGCAGGCCTGCTATGACCCCTTTGTGGTAGAAAGCCTCTATCGGCTCATTCCACCTACTGCCGGCTGCCAGGATGAATACACTTATAGTGAACACTGCTGCACTCTGGTCCTCTTTCCTGAGCCTTAGCAAATGCTTGTTCAACCCCCTGCCCTTGGGAGAGTGGATAATCACTTGCTAGAACAGCATGAGAAAATGATAAATGAAAGCCACATTTCATTTATGGAGCATACTGGAGCATAAAGCTTAGCAGGCTCTCCAGTGTTCTCCAGAGGGTGTGATGAGGAGATGTTGTGAAGGGAAGCTCAGAGCTTTGAGTAACTCATAGAGGAAGTATCTTAGGGCTGCCAGCACCTCACACACCTGCAGGTACTGTATGGTGGAGCAGTTCATACTCACTCACTCACCTTCTATACTGCTTTATCCTGTATTCAGGGTCACGGGGGGCCTGGAGTCTATCCCAGGATGCTTAGGGCACAAGGCAGGGTACACCCTGGACAGGGTGCCAATCTATCGCAGGGCACACACTCATTCACACACTACGGGCAATTTGAGAACGCCAATCAACCTAACCTGCATATCTTTGGGAGGAAAACCGGAGTATCGGAGGAAACCCACCAAGCACGGGGAGAACATGCAAACTCCATGCACACAGAGAGGGGAATCGAACCCGGACCCTGGAGGTGCAAGGCGACAGTGTTAACCACTACACCACCGTGCCGCCTTCCAGTTCATACTCATTTCCCAAATTTTTCTTTTCATTCTGTAAACTTGCTTTGCAACAATGACCACTATGCACTATATAAATAAACTGAACTGAATTGAAAAATTCTGTCACAGAAACATAATTGGTGCTGTTAAATTGCTGTTCACAAAATTCAATTCTTAGAAATATTTTTAATAACTTTGTGTGTGTGTGTGTGTGTGTGTGTGTGTGTGTTTGTGTGTCTTTGTAAATGTCTATGTGTGGGATTCTCCAGGAGGAATTGAAGAAGCACGAGTACAAATATGTACAGTGTTTGCTGAGAAGGCCTGCTGGAGTGTATGTACAGTAAACACACACACACACACACACACACACACACACACACAGTGTCATACAAATACACACATTATGTCTGGACTTGTTTTACACTCCAGGTCTGTTCAGAAGAGCTGGTTCCAGAGGAATGTGTATGAGTGGGATCCATATTTTAGATTCCCAAACAGGATCATCGCCACCATCGTGCTCTCCTTTTATGGGTTGTATATGGTAAGTGCGTGTGTGTGTGTGTGTGTGTGTGTGTGTGTGTGTGTGTGTGTGTGTTGTTTCTGTTTTTATGCTTTCTTTAGGTCGTTTTATGTGTGCTTTATGTGGAAAGCCTTTACACTGTAACTGAGGCACATCAGGATGTAAGTAGAAATATAATTCCAAACTAGGTATAATTCCTGGGTACATTGTGAAGGGGCCAATGGTGCACCATTTGTCCGGGGGAAATTTCTGAAAATGAAATTGAGTATGTTAACCGCCTGTGATACTGTGTGTGTGTGTGTGTGTGTGTGTGTGTGTGTGTGTGTGTGTGTGTGTGTGTGTGTGTGTGTGTGTGTGT
>JAOTRS010017203.1:0-10922 GCA_028565755.1 Dinotopterus cunningtoni
AAGACTAATTTTAAAATTAAAATAATTAACAATACAAGAATGAATTATACATTTTATAAAGGAGATTTAAAAATATATATAAAAATATATATAATATAATATAACATATACTTTTATAATCATAAACATAAACATAGTTTAATTTCTTGTTAACTTTGGCTATATTAACACTATGACACAACAGACATAAAACGGCCTGAAATTGTATTTACCAAAAGTGCTTCTTTTAATCTGATTAAAAAAATATATGTGTATATTTACAAAAAAACATGGATCACTAGTATTAAAGAGTATGATGAAAAATAAAAAATGGTGTTATATGATCCTATCTGAAAATTCACTTTTTTACCTAGGTGAGACACTTTAGCACTGATACCATGTTTAAGCCGTTAGGATATCATAAAATACCTCTAACGTGTCTCTGTTCTCCAACTCCTTCAAGAGCTGGATTTGCTCCTCAGAGTTTGCATTAACTCGAAGAACCTGGTCCCTGTTGGAGAAGAATACAGATGTAAAAATTGCAAGTGAAATTGTTAGGTTTATCCTTGATGATAACAAAATGGAAATATAAATACTGTAAATATAAATCAATGGTTAAGATTAGTAAACCGTTCTGGTATGACCGAATAATTTGTTCAAATTGACACTTTTTTTTTTACTCAATTGTGCATCCGTTGTTTTTTTTTTATATTCAAATAATACCCACCCAGTGAAGACTTTATGGCAATACGCTGCCACAAAAACGGTAAAAAGTGCAAAGCAGACCCTCATGATCGCTTTAACTGATGGATCTCCACTCGCAGCTCTTCTGTAGTCTATCAGAGAGATCTCTTATACTCCACCTGCCATATGTTCGATTCCCAGCCTTGTCATACACAGCAGTAACAGTTTCTTTCTTAAGTGTTATGCAACACATGGGCTCTAAACATAATCTTTTTTTCCTAGCCAGGTGTGTATTGCAGCGTCTTTCCCAGTGAGTCTTTTTATAGTATCAGATCCACTGAATTCACCTGTAATCTGTAACTCACCCTGGACTTTAGCTTTTTATATATTTAATACCGTTCAACATGGAGTTAAGGCTTAAAGCAGAGGTGTGACGGGCAATTTTTAAATATGAAATACTAATAATATTTAGCCTAAGGTTAGTTCCCCTGACACCGACCATGTTTCTATCTCACCTAAGACCTGACCACTATTTTTTTTTCAGTCGATTTATGGGATTAATGAAAGTATTTCTCATTTAGTCAGATATTTAGAAAGAACTGTAGACAACATGCACACAGACCTGAGGTGAGAATCGAACCCCGACCCTGGAGGTGTGAGGCCACGGTGCTAAGCACTCACTTTTTAGGTATAACTAAAAAAGTATTAACAGCTGCTTGGTGGCAAAAGCTGGGATGCTCAAGGTGAGCAGATCCTATAACTTGTTTGCGAAAGAGGCAGGGAGAAAGCCAAGTCAGGATATAAAGGAGTAATGAAAAACGAAAAGGAAGGATGTTAGCTTAAAGGAAGTTGTTAGACGCTAACTGTATTTTGTTGCCATACATACTGTAGCGTCACGGTGGCATTAGTAGTTAGCACTGTCAACTTGTACCTCCGGGTCTTGGATTCGATTCCCGTGTCAAGTCTGTGTGCATGGAGTTTGCATGTTCTCCGTGTGCTTGGTGTGCTTGGGTTTTCTCAGAGTACTCCAGTTTTCTCACACATAACCTTGTCCAAAACCTTGCAGATTAGACTAATTGGTGTTCCCAAATTCACAGTGTGTGAATGTGTGGGTGAATGTTGACTGGAGGTCCTACCACAGTTGTACAAAATGGGAATAAATACAATGGCCACCATTGGCCTCCACAGTCCCTAGTTGGAAAACAGAGGTTCCTAGATGGATGGATGTACCATACATATGCAGTGACAATAAAGTTGAATATAATCTATTCTAAAAAGATTTTTTTTTAAATTGGTGATCAACTTGTCCCATTTAGCATGGAAGAGCACTATAAATAAAAATCAGGAAAGATGGAGCGTTAGAAGGGGTGTCCATGGCGTTAGATGGGGTGTCCAAACTTTTTGACTGGTAATGTATATTAATAATTGTGCAGGAAATTTGAGCGGGAGGAAATATTGGCACAACTGAAGGAGTTTAAAAAGACTGAGGTTGAGGACACTGTGAAAAGTATTTTAGAGAATGGAGACAAGGAAGAAATTATTTGATGGGCTATTTGTCAGGCCTAGAGAAGAGGATTTAGCCTGAAAGAAAGATGATGGAGGTTATAGAGTTTTATAATAAAACATTAAATTATTTATCATTTCAATGTTTTATTATAAAACACCCTGCTGTTTTATGGCCTAAATGTTGACTCTTTGTACAGCACTTTGGTCAGCTTTGTTGTTGTTTTAAAGTGCTTTAGAAATAATTTGGTATGGTATGGTATGGTATGGTATCACCAGCTGGTGGCGCTAATGTACCACGGAGCATGTCAAAAGCCAGTAAACACCAAAAAGAAGAACAAGGAGAAGTAGGAACACCACATTTTAAATATTAATATTTGTACGTTTGTGAATTTTGTGAAAATGTTTGTTTTTTATCCAACTTTAACAATAAATAGGTTGTTTATAAAATTATGTTTGGAGATAAGTAATTTAAATTTAATTAATTGCAATATACGTATATTCACAAAGCAAGGTGTCTGAAAATTTTGCTTTTTTACACACAGCACCATATCTGTCATTATAATAATAATAATAATAATAACAATAATAATAATAATAATAATAATAATAATAACTAAAACATATGAACAATGTATGGAAGCCCATTTCTTCCAGGAGAAAAAAAAGTTTGTCATGATGAAAGAAATAACAATAGTAAGTTGAAATAATGAGATAAAATGTCAACATGATGAAATAAAATGTCATTAAATGTAAAAAAAAAAAAAAAAACAACAACAATAATAAAATATTTAAGTGGTTAAAATATATACTTTATTTTCAATTAATTACATCTTTAATGAGAATATTGTTTGTGTGATTCGCAAAAAAAAAGTGTAATAAAGAAAAACAAACAAAAAAAAACAGAACAAACCACGCCCAGTCTGTTTCGCTTTGACGCGTCACGTGCTCGCATAGCACACTTCCGGTCAGCTGATTCATCTTCTCCTCCTGCGCGAGCGTTCTCATCGTCACTGCAGGACTGTTCGACTTAAATTGTTTATTATTTTATTGTTTTTTTTTAGCAGATTTTTATTTCTATTTGTACACGTTTTAAAGTTTTTACAAACAGGACGACAGCCATGGCGCTCAGTGATTCCGACGTTCAAAAACAGGTGAGTTCAAAGAAGTTAATAAAGTCGGGTTAACGTGCTAAGCTTTAAATTAAAGCAAATTCATTGTAAATAAAGGTAAAACAATCTCACTCTGTTTTCTTTACCTTTATAACTAAAGTCTCATTTAGTGTCTCAGTGGTGTTTTAGAGAACTTCCAGGTTTCTGTAATATTCAGACTGATCTTCTTCCTGTTGAAACAGAGAAACTCTTGTCCAGATCAGGAGTTTCCTTACTCAGGTCTAAATCACATAATGTCTCTAAACCCTGAGAGTTTCACATTAAAACTGAGATCTTGATTGTTTATCTTGTGCTCAAACACCTGCTGAATTATGCAGAACATCTCCAGGAGCTGACACCTGATCTCTCTTGGTCATGTTGGCTTTCTGTAACAGCAGCAGTCTTATTTCTGCTTTCCATCATGCCAGGATTGCTTCATCCTCGAGTCTTAAGCAAGCTTGGCGTTTTCCTTTAAACCACCGAAATGTGTACTAGAGATATAATGGTTTCCATTCATCAGGTCAAACCAGGACTTGTGATTGTGCAAAATAACAGAACACAGTGATTTAAGATAAAATGTAAGAAGTTAGTAAGAAACATGTACAAACACAATACAAGATGTCTGAGTAGTGCAAATAACAGTAATGCGTCTAAAAAACCCCGGCCTCCCAGGAACTCCTTTAATGGTCCAATCATGCGGAAATGGCCTGGAGTGAGGTCAGAACTGTACAGGGGATGTGGCAAAAACTCCCAGACGGGTTCCTGAATGCACAAGTGGTACAGTGACTGTGTGTACGTTTCCCACAGACAGATATGCCTCGTTTGTTTCCCCAAGTTATCCATTGATTTTTAAACATCAGGCGTTCCACTCGCTGAATGCTCACAGGAATGAGTGTAGTGCGTTCTCCAAGCCTCCTCGTCTGTGGTGGGGTCATTCACAGACGTCTTAAAAAAGTTTGACTAAGAGTGGCTAAGAGTCTCGTCACCGTACCGTGCTTGAAATCTTCTGTAAATATCCATCGTCAGTATTTTACAACTTCATTAATGGGAAATTTCATCACCTGTCCTGGTTTGATTTGTGAAAAAATCTCACGCTGAGAGTACTTTAACGATCAAATGCTAGAGAGTATGGTCATTTAGTATGAGAAAAAAACAACGTCAAAGTCAAAGAGAAAAAATATATATATATTCCTTGGTCATGCTGTGAATATAGGGATAGCTATACTGCGTCCATGTTACACTCATTGTATTCCACTCATTGGATTTTTTTATTTATATATCATTCTACTACATTTTTACTAAAATAACTGATTTAGGCTTGTTTTAACATTCTAATTTTTACATTTCCTTAGTGCAATTTTTCTTCACTGTAGTAAAATCTTTTTATCCTGCTCTTCCACCCTGTCTTTCCGTTATTAGGACACGAACAGTCATACAAGCATTTCACTGCACGTCATACCGTGTGTACGGTTGTGTACGTGACAAATAAATGTTGATTTTGCGTTTAGTGAATGAATCTTGAAATTAGTTCTAATGTATTGACTTGTCAAGTGTTTACTTATTGCTTGAAATAGCTTCATGAATTCATCACCATGTTTAGTGTGTACAGTATGATGTTGTGCCTCTTAGCTCATGTTTAAGTCATGTTTAAGTTATCTTCTGGCTCAAACACGGTTATATTTGATATTAACCTCAGTGTGAAAACGTTCTCTCAAGTTCATTTCCGTTTAGACTTTTCCCCTCAGGTCACAGTTTGGCTTCAGTTTTCATGCAGTGACCGTCGTTACTTTGGTGCTCAGTAAAAAATCAGGACGAGTGTGAAGGTGACCCGTGAGTCTTCAGTTCATTCCTGCACCTGGGTGTCAGTCATGAGTCTCGATGCTGGCCTTTCTTTGACCGAGTCGTGCTTGAAAGCTTGTGAAACCCTTTAGAATTTTCTATACTTTTACATTAAACATGACCTAAAACATTAACACATCAGTGTGTGGCGAAAGTATGTGGATTTTTGCTTTTCGTGTAATATTTTAGTTTTATATTTTCCGCACTGTCTTTATGTTCTTTTTTGGAAATCTGATGTTGTCTTAGATCACACTTAACAAAATGTGTAAAGGTTTACTAACTTTAAAGCACCAAACTTTAAAAAAAAGACTTATCTTTTTTAAATTTGCAGATCAACTTTAATGTTTTGTTTATTTGTTTCTTTATTTTTTTTGTGAAATTATTTTATTACTTAAATAAACGATTTGATTTCTACATATTGATCACTGATTGACTGATTTTATTTTATTATATTTTGTACTATATTAAATCTTAATTGGATTTAAAAAAAAAACTTATTTTTTTTAATTGATTTTATTTTCACTTCTTTATTAAATGCTGTTTTTAGTTTCATACCTTTTTTATGCTCAACGTAAAGTATTCTTGGGTGCTTGAAAGACGCTTATAAATAAAATGTCTTTTTTTTCGTATCCTTATTATTATTATTAGTAGTAGTAGTAGTAGTAGTAATTATTAGTATTATTGTTGCGTCTGCAAAAACATTGTGTGAACGCAGTAAGATTTTAGGAATGTGAACAACGCGTAAGGAACTGCATAAAGACATGGAGCTGCCATGCTACTTTTGGACATGTTCTAAAAAAAAAAAAAGTCCTAGTGAGGACATGGTTAAAGCAGGAAGAGCTTAATAAAGACAACGACATTGACTACCTAACGGCGTACCTCGCACCGAATCTGATTGACGTAGCAACAGCTCGGTTCAATTTTATTGAAGCTGGAGAGCGCATGATCATTTGTGTGATGGGAAATTAGTGACAACATGATGGACGCCAAAGGACCTGGCAGAGACGCAGCTAACCTGAGTGGCCACTTTGGAGAGGAACGGTCACAACCTTGGGTTATTTTAAAGGAGATCCTGTGGTGAGAATTATAGTTCGGTGTCGAGAACACATCATCACCACATCTTGTGCTCTGGATGATGTGAAGCCGAAGTGAATAACCCAAGACGTGTCTCTCTCTCTCTCTCTCTATCTCTATCTGGTTCATGATGAATGTGCCATGTTAGTCAACATCTCAGAACTTTACATCACTTTTAGTAGCAGACATTGTTACAAGGCAGCTTTATAGAAGTCCAGATGTTGTGATAGATCCATGATAAGCCAGGAGATGACTGTGGTGAGGAACCGGACTTTAAAGGAAACCTGTTGTCGCTCATGCCATTTATAAATTGTTGCACTTCTACACAAATACACGAATCGTAGATAAAGGTGAATAATAATCTGACGCTAATTTGTTGAATTAAAAGGCTGAAGATTTTAACACCTGGTCTCTTTCTAGATCAAACACATGATGGCCTTCATCGAGCAGGAGGCCAGCGAGAAGGCAGAGGAAATCGACGCAAAGGTAACTCTAGATTTTTTTCACTCCTAAAACAGAGATTTTTTTTCGAATCGCCACAGAAAGCTGGAGTTGTAAAGTTATCCGTGTGTGTGTTTTTTTTTTTTTTTTGCTTTGCAGGCCGAGGAAGAGTTTAACATCGAGAAGGGCCGACTCGTGCAGACGCAGAGGCTAAAGATAATGGAGTACTACGAGAAGAAAGAGAAGCAGATCGAGCAGCAGAAGAAAATGTGAGTCATTTGTGCGTCGCACATGGAGACGAGTCAGGTTTCTGGATCTTATTCCTCAGTGTTTCTCTCTCTGTGTCCCTGCAGTCAGATGTCCAACCTAATGAATCAGGCCCGGCTGAAGGTGCTGAAGGCTCGGGACGACATGATCCTGGTACGAGCTGTGGGAGTAGTGAGTGGGGTAGTGAGTGGGGTAGTGAGTGAGGTAGTGAGTGGGGTAGTGAGTGGGGTAGGTTTCAGGTGGGTGTAATTGGGGTGTTTGGGGGTACTGTATTTGTGTGTGTGTGTGTGTGTGTGTTGGTGGTCTTGGGTATTTGTGATTGTGTGAGGATATTTAGGTGTGGGAGGGTGGCATTTGTGATTTTGTTTCTGCGTATATTGCTGTGTGTGTGTGTGTGTGTGTGTGTGTGTGTGTGCGTCTGTGTGTGTATGTGTGTGTTGTGTTTGTAGGGATTTCTGTGATGTTTGTGTTTGTGCATGTCCATATTTGTGATCGATTAGTGTGTTTCTGTATGTGAGGGTGTCGGGAATTATTTGGGTGTGTTTGTGAGAGGGGGTATTTTTTCGATTGTGTGTGGGGCTATTTGTGTGTGTGTGTGTGTGTGTGTGTGTGTTTGGGTGTGGGTATTTTGTGTGTTTGTTAGAGGTGGTTATTTGTAATTGTGTGTTTCGGGTGTGTGTGTGTGTGTGTGTGGAGAAGGGGTGTATTTGGGTTTGGGTGTGTGTGGGGGGTGTATTTGTAATTGTGTGTTGGGGTGTGTATGTGGGGATATTTGGGTGTGTGTGTTGGAGGAGTATGTGTGATTGTTTGTTTCTTTGTGTTAAACTTGTACATGATTCAGATCATCTGGTTTTCCAATTTGTGCTCTCCCTCTCTTCCTCTGTGTCTGTGTGTGTGTGTGTGTGTGTGTGTGTGTGTGTGTGTGTGTTTAGGATCTTCTAAACGATGCCCGTAAGCAGTTATCTGGCATCGCTAAAGACCCGACTCAGTACCAGACTCTGTTAGAGGGCCTCGTGCTGCAGGTCTGCGCTCTTCTACTACTTCTTTTTCTTCTTCTTCGACCCCGACACCGTTTCGGGTAATAACGTGTTGAGTTCAGTGATTTTAAGTCGACAATAACGCGTCTGCTTTTCCTTCAGGGCTTTTATCAGCTGCTGGAGCCGAAGGTGACGATCCGCTGCCGTAAGGAGGATCTGACCATGGTGGAGGTGCGCAGTGCTCCCCCTTCAGTCCGACTCATGTCATTGTTTAAAGGGGTTAAAGAGGAGGCACTTTTATCATCAGCTAAATAACCTACAGTAGTTTGCATAAAATACAGTTTTTTTTCGTACGCTCTGGATCACATTTCTCTCGACTTCGTTGCTAAATTGAATTGAAACATCTTGAATTAGTAGTAGTTTGTGTGTGTGTTTAATTCGGTTGTGTTAAATTCAGTGACCCTGTGCAGGGCAGAGCGATGTTATTCATAGCTTGGACATGGACACACTTGTTCATCTTGCTGGATGTACAAAAACAAATCATGTTTGTGTGTACCCGTGTAGAACTAAAAGACAAGGGGCATTCAAGTCAAAGCAGGACTTTTGATTTTACAGAATAACAGTTATGAGAGAAAACATAACTGTCTTTATTTCTCTATATAATCCCCTGCAACACTGATTAACATATCCCAGTGTTTCACTAGTGCTTGGATACCACCAAGGTAGAAAGTTTTTCACGGATATACAGGTTTCTTTAAAATGTTCGCACCTTTCAAGTATATCATTACAACCATTCAAGAGTCTCTTCAGGTCTTCTGTAAACGCCAGTCAGTTATACACCTTCATTCACAAGACATTTCATCACAAGTCCCGGTTTGACTTGAACGCCCCATTCAATTGAAGTGAGTTATTTAAAAACATCTAGCCAGCCGGATGTCCATTTTGCTAACTTTAGCTAGCAAGCTGTGAACGATAGAAAGTGATATACAGCCATCGACTGACACTGACGTGAAAAAAAATATACTGTTTGGACTAATGCAGGTAATGAGATTATGAGGTTGCATGCGAATAAAGATTGGATTCCAGAAACACACAACGACACACAGGGTTCGTTTATACAGACCCTAATATTCAACTAATAATAGATAGAATAATAGCCCTATATGGAAAAAGCGCATCATGTGACCACCTCAGTCGAAACAGTCGATCATTTGATCTCTCTCTTGTTGGAATAAATTAATTCTTTCTGTGCACGTTTTGTTCTATAACATTATATGACGTGATGAGTTTCCATAAGGGAAATTTAGCTTCCCTTTCTGATTGAGAACAAACAGCTCTCTCTCCTACATGGGTTTTACCCCAGACTTTCATCCACCACGTCTCCTCTCTGGCTGAGGAAGGCGCACTGATTGAGTCACATATCACATGTACTGTAGTAAAGAATCTAATCAATCACAGATGAGACTGAATTATTGTAACCAAACGTAACACAGAAAGAGGGATTTATCTGAAATCTAAGCTCTTTTTTAAAAAAAAAAAATCACCTGCTATTGCTGCTGCTTTTATTAATGTGTTCGTCTTATTTTTAAGGCTGTTGTGAAGAAAAATATCCCCATCTACAAAGAAAGTGTGAAGAGTAGCATTGAAGTCCGCATCGACAAGGACAAATTCCTTTCCTCTGATATGTAAGCTATATCCTGTCTGCGGTGTCTCTGTTTCCTGTTTGGTGTGATGAACTGTTTTAGAGTTGCTTATGTCGGCTCATACATTTTGATGTGTTGTGAACAGCTCCGGAGGTGTAGAGGTGTATAACGCAAACGGCAAGATCAAGGTGGCGAACACTTTGGAGAGCAGGCTGGATCTCCTGGCTCAGCAGGTAACTAAAAGCGCCCAGTACTCATTTCAGTGGAAGTGGCGACTCTAACGGTTAGGGTTCTTGGTTACTGATCGGAATGTTGGGGGTTCGAGCACCGCCACCGCAAGGTTGCAACTGTTTGGCGCTTGAGCAAGGCCCTTAACCCTGTCTGCTCCAGGGGGGCTGTATTCCGACCCGAATTTCCTAAGTGGGATTTACAAAAAAAATAAAAAATCAGTTATCTTAGGTACATGTGACCAATAATTGAATCTTAATCTTAAATGCCTTTGCAGTGATCTCAAACTGTCAGGAAAAAAAAAGTTGTACCTCAGCATACAAATTTAATTCATTCCGGAGACGAGTTCTTGAAGCGAAATTTCATATTGTAAAACGCATTTTCACATAGGAAATAATGTAAATGCAGATAATCCATTCCGGCCACCCAAAAATATTATTGGTATTACCAATTTCCAACACTTTAATCACATTTTTGCATATAAAAACAATCAAAACATTTAGAAAAGACATGTAAATGAAGTAAAATATGAAATAAATAGACATCAAACCTCTCTTAACCTTAATTTATGATTCCTCTTGGCAGCAGGTGCTTTAAAAACCAAACTGAAAGCGGCTCCCTTTTCTTCCTGCTACCGTCCTTGATAAGGACGCTTCTAGTGATAATTTCATCAACGAAAATAATGAAGAAAAATATTGGTTGATGACCTTTTTTTTCCTGTGACTAAGACGAGACGACGACAAGACGTCACGGATATCAATAAACAGTGACGGTGAGAAAATCAGCATGCAATATTGTTGACGAAAAAAGACGAGATTAAAATGTGGTCCCTACAACAGTCCAAGTGTGTTAAATTCATTAAAAAAAAGTTTTAAAACACTGTATTGTCTGTACCGCTCCTATTGTTTTGTACTTAAAAAAATATGGGCATGCAGCAGTTGTTGTGATGGTTAAATATTAATTAAATATAATTATAAATATAATAAATCAGATGAAAAGATACATTTTAAATGTTAGGATAATTATTTTGGGAAAAACCTTACAAAATGGGTTTTGGCAAGACTAGATTGACTGTAGGGTTAATTAATAATAATCTTATTGCTAAAATGTTACGTTTTCATTGACTAAAACTAGAC
>JAOTRS010017269.1:0-10919 GCA_028565755.1 Dinotopterus cunningtoni
TGCTTTGAGACAATGACCATTGTTAAAAGCGCTATATAAATAAAATTGAATTGAATTGAATTGAATTGAATTGAATTACATGGTGGAAATATAAAGTAAATATCATAAGTCTCTCAGGACTGTCAAACACCTCCATGGTTTATATTCCTCAACTTTTCACCCCTGTTAATTACACTAACTGTTGCTAGATAACCATCGGTCGCCAGTTCCACCAGACGCAGTTAGTTAGTTCCACCAGGCGGGAAAGAATATGTGTGGGTGAAACAAAATAATTGGTTAAATAAAGAAAGATCATAATCATATCATAATCATAATCTGTTGATAATAAATGGTGTTTGTTGAACTGTTTTATTAAAACAATATCACCCTCAAGGTCATACTAAATGGTTACTGAGCCTCCAGGGATACTGAATACACAATGTTTTTGTTATTCAGCTGCTCCCATTAAGAGGTCACCACAGCTGAGCCCCCCTAAAGCTCTGATCCCAGAATCCCCCCAGTTAAAACCCAGTCAGCGGATACAGAGCATACTTAGTGCCAGTCTTAAGCCCAGATAAAATGTTAGGGTTGCATCATGAAGGGAATCTAGTAGATTGTCCGCTGCAGTGACCCCTTAATGAGAGTAGCCGAAAGAACAACATTGTGTATTCAGTATCCCTGGAGTCTCAGCAGTCTAGTTTAATGTTTAATATCATGGCTAATTCCTTACTCCAAACCTAATAACTGTTTGCACACACTTTATAGTGTCTCAATTAACAAAACACAAACAAATCGATTCAGATGTTTATATTCCTGAGACAAATAACCCAGCTCTCCACAGAATTGGTTCTGGGACACAGAAAGGAACTGAACAGTTGTTTAAATGCTGAGTGTGTTTAAAAAAAAAAAAAAAAAAACAGGCTGTAAAAAGTGTAAAAAGCATGGACCTGCCGTTCATTAATCACTCGCTCCATCCTGGTGCTGCTCATCACTCACTTTCAACTGTTCCTGTAATATGGATCATATTGTCATCGGGAATGCACAAGGGATTTTAGCTGAAGGTTTGACTTTAAACAAATACATAAAAATCTCCCTCAGGTTCATGAATTATGAGTTATACAAAGAAAGCAGCACAAAAAGCAGGGAAAAAGCGCCCACAATTAATCACAGGGGTGTGGAAACAGGCAGAGACAGTCGATATGGGAAATGCATAATCAGAGTCTAAACAGCCGGGAGGGTTTGCAGTAGAGGGAACTTCATAACTAGTAAAGAAGAAAGATGTTAGCCAGAAACACAGTGCAGGAAGTAAGGGTGTCTTCATATCTGCATTGTTTAGGCCAGTTGAACCAAACTCTGTTTGATTTCCCTCCTTGGTGCGGTGGGTTTGGGCCGCTCTAAACACAGCAATCACACCACAACAACTGCCTTAAGACCCTTTCTGTAGTTTAGCCTTTATTTGTCACATATACATTACAGCACAGTGAAATTCCTTCTTCGCATATCCCAGGTAACTGGGGTCACAGCGCAGCGTCAGCCATGATACAGCCCCCCCTGGAGCAGATAGGGTTAAGGGCCTTGCTCAAGGGCCCAACAGTGGCAACCTGGTGGAGCTGGGTATCGAATCACCGATCTTCCGATCAGTAACTCAGTGTCTTAGCCCTCTGAGCTACCACTGCCCACTGTATGTGGTCTCAGTCCAGTCCCGAACAAACACCTGAGTGGTTCAACCTCGATCCAGACAAACCACAAGGATTATTGAGGTGGGAGCACTTTTGCATTTGTGAAAAGTTTAGCATCTTATTGTTTATGCTTAATATCCACTCCCTCATCCTACTCAGGTGACTCAGTTTGAAGCACTGTTTATGGGATTGACTGCAGTGGGCTTGAAGCCACGTTGGTCCAGGATCGTCATTCACGGACATGCGGGCTTCGTTAAAACATTTGCACAGTTCAAATGTTTGCTGAAGCTAAGAGTCTCATCACCATGCTGTGCTTGAAGTCTACTGTAAATGTCAATCACTTTTATGCCTTGATTCACCAGCAATTATACCACAAGTCCCGGTTTGACTTGAATGCCCCTTGAGTCCATTCAGTGATCTGATGTTTTTATGTGTACCTTTTCTCCCTGTTGCCAAAGATACACTTAGGACACACCCTACTAACCAAGGGAGCTCACTGTAATGCATGATTTCTGCATACACCTGTTCCATGGAGTAATTTGCTTATTCAGAATACTAAAACTCATAACTCTCAAGTTATTCGTGTGTCATCGAGTTTGTGCAAGTTCTCTGCTGCTCCTGATTCCAGGTATTCTCTTTAGTGATTTCATACTTTTTAAAAAAAGGAGAAATAGATTTGACACTCGATCAGGAAAGCGATAAAAGTGCAGGGCAATAACGTAAATCAGACCACAGACAGATGGGGCAATTAACAGGCAAAAAAACATTGAGGCAAAAACGATGAGGCAACAAACATTCCTAAGCAACTAGGAATAACAGGCATAATTAGGACCAGAAGGCAACAAGTTAACTAGAATTACAGGGCAACTAATGAATATGGGGCAACAAGGAATACAGGGCATAAAGGTAACTTGGAGCAATCTAGAGCAACAAGGCAACTAGTAATATAACAGGACAGTAAAACACAAAAAGGTAGCCAAGGCAAGCATGCAACTGACAAACAAATCAAAGTCAAAGAAATCAAAAAAGGCAACAGGGCGAAAGCAGAATTACGAGCATCGGGCAACATGGAAACGAATGAACAAAGAAACGCCCATCTGTGTTTCATTGATCCGGCACTTATGAAACACATATCGCCTTCCTGCCCATGACAGAAATGTAGTTGTAGCTTGAGGCAATGTAGATAAAGAAGGAAACTAGGAACACTAAACAGGCAAAGAGGCAACTAGAGTTATGGGGGAAAAGGAAACAAATCAACTAAGGAATTGTGGGGCAACCGGGCAAATAAGCAGATAAGGCACAAGTAATACATGGCAATAACGCAATGAGGATTATGGGGCAGCAATCAACTGTTTCCATAAAACTTTACTTGGAATCTGTGTCCCATCTCATCTTTGTGCCACCAACAAATCAGGGCAAGTAGGCAACTAGAAATCTTCCTCCCTCAGTTGTGCCAGCTTACAACCCACCGCATTTTTTATTATAATCAGGGGGTGAGACGAGCAATAAGAGTGCACTGACAATGAGGGAATAGAACCCCGGTCTTCAGTGAGAAAGGTGGAGATGTACTAGCAGGACATGAAGGCAACTAGAACTGTGGTGTAGGAAGCCTAATAAGAGACACCAGGGCAATAAATCTAAAATGAACTATGGGGAAACCACACTACAAAATATTAAGAGACGATGATGGTGCAATAAAGCAAATGGAAATTTGGGGCAACAAGGGGGTAAGGAATACTGGGCAAATGCTGGGAAAGAGCAAATAGACAGAGAAACATACAGGCCAAAAAAAAAAAAAAAAAGCAATATGAGCACAAATGCAATGAGGAATATGAAGCATCAAGCGACTGAGGAATACCAAACAACAGCCAGACTAGATATGTGGAGAAACTACGAATATACTGCAGCAAGTACAGAAGCCTGGAGTGGCCATAGAGAGAACAAACACATCAAGGCCAAATTTCATCTGCACTTCTATGTAAGATTCTTAAAGCATCTCCTTTATGCTCATCTCACGTCCACCTGACAATGAGAGAGAGAGAGCACGGTGTACTTGCTTCGTTCCCTTGTCGTGAGAACTTTGTGTGTGCATGGTATTTTGTGTCCAGGTTTTTCTAGTTCACTCGTTTTACTAATATGTGCACAAGATTTAATAAAGCAAGAAAATGAACTAGACACACTATGATGTGATCACTCCTGGGCTCTGGAAGCACAAAATACAAACAAAACCAACAGGACATCAGGAGCGGCACAACAAATAAAAGGTCAATCCATCCGGAGAAATTATCTGTCAAATTAGAGCTTCATCTAAAGCTTCAAACAAATAATGTTTTTTAATCAAATGATCCAAAATTCCACAGACTTTATTTTAAAGCTAGAGGTTTTCTGTCTCTAGTTTCAACCATAGCCAACCTGTTTATTATGCATACCCTCATGCTAACCATATCTCCCTGCGCCTTCATCTCTATAATGCTACAATTTTCTGACAACTCCCAGATAAAGGGACCCTGCAGTCACGTCCCGTACCTCTGAGGCTGCAGCAATATGTTTTGGACACAGCTCGAGATTCACCATAAAATCGGACCAGGCACGAAAAATTCAACAAGGGTGTGAAAACAGTCCAGTTCTTTCTTCCTTTGGTGAAAGAACTTCTTTACTGAAGTTTACCCTGGTTCTAAACATAGCAAGGGAATGAGTGGGAATCAAGCAAACTCTGGTAAAATGGAGCATTAGAGCTTCAGTACAACCACAATCTCAATAGCAGATGTTCGGTCTGTTGTCCACAGCTAAGCAAAAGTCAAAGCTTATAATATAATAATCGTTATACTGATACACAATGCAGTCTGACAAGCAGACCAAAAAGAAGAAAACCTCTAAGGTCACAGTCTATTAATATTCATAAGTATGCAAATTGCAAAATAGCCGCCATCCATTTGATCGTTCTTAAATATCCAGACTAACTAGCTAACCGTTACTAGTTGTTTATGTCACGTGTCATCATATTGATCATATTTGCACAATCATTTTAGAGTAGTTTAAAGATAGCAAGAAAACCATTGTAGTTTAAAAAAAAGTAACATCAAATATAAACATTTAAAAGTTCAACCGAAAGATCGGCTTAGTACACAGGTCAAGTTTTTGGACATCAATTACAGACGATGCTTGACGTCTAATGGAGTTACATCACAATTAAACCCATATGATAAACTTATGCATTTAACACTGTACCTCTAAAACAAACATGATAGCCTAGCCTAGCCTAGCCTTTTCCCTCTGGACCATCTGATCCTCCAGCACTGGTCCCACCATCTCTCAGGGATCAAGGAAGACATGCATCTAGACTGTTTTCTTTTCTGTTAGGGGGTGGAATGAACTTCCTCCAGATGTTTGTACAGCAAAGTCACTGGAAATCTTTAAACGATGACTAAAGACCTATCTGTTTCTTAGATAATTGGTTTAACCCCCCCCCACCCCCCACCCCCCACAAACAGACTTGTGGAATGCCTCTTGCCCAATCAATTTTTTTTTAAACATTGATTTAAAATGAATTCCTGGATGATGGGAAAGCCATAGAGATCTACAGGCTAATCAGTTCACTGTGCACTGTGGAGTGGTGGTTCCCACTTTCGGTCCTGGAGGACCACTACCCTACAAATTTTAGTGTTTCCCCTGTTCTACCACACTCTCTTCTCTTCAGAAAAGACTGTTAATTAGTGGAGTAGTAAAATCAGGTGTTCTGGGAGAAGAAACAGTGTGCAGGGCATGGCGTCCTCCTGGACCAGGGTTGTAAACCACTGCTGTCTAGCAGAGGAAGTTTCCTTTGTGATGACTTTGCTGATCCAGCGCTGAGGCTCACTGGCGCCACTCAGCATCATGGGAGAGTATTGCTCTACATATCGCTAGCCTGGGAACAGATCCAAATTCAACATTCAAAGTACATTTTCTACTGAACCGCACCAGCGAACCAGCGTAAGTCAGTTTTATTAACCCGACTTCCAACTTGGTTTACTAAACATGCACACTCCACACAAACACACACACACACAGACCAGAGGCAAAAATCTTGGCAGTGCTAGACAACACTAAGCCACCTGACTGAACATTAATGAGCATTAAATGTGACTCCAAATGTATAAAAAGCATGATTATGTCGGTTCTTTAACTGCAGTCAGTGTGAGCAGTGTAAGAGATATAAAACAATCAAAGATGTGATGTTCAAGGAAATAAAATAACATCAGAGTGTTAACAGTGACTCCGGTTGATTAGTTTCCTGTAGCTGCACTTCACACAGGGGTTTATTCCTTCTCACAATGTGACCACGCTGCTCTGATCTCTCATCCTGGCTGAATTATATCGACGGTGAACACACTGATATAAAACTGAGTTAAAAAGCCTTTAAAACATGCAGCCATTAGTGTTCTCTGCCTCTTCTCTTTACAATCGGATCGTTTGTAATAAACGCATTTCGGCCGGCGGAGTAGATGCGCGGAGTCGATGGAGCTTCTCTCTGCGCTTTACTCAACGCTCTTAGCATCGAGCTGCTGTCAGACGCACTCCTGATGGAAATTTTCAGCCCGGGCCATTTGTATTTAATGCTCCTCCATGAAAACGAATAATGCATAAACGTTGCAGTCGATACGGATTATGAATCACCTGAAGCAGCTCACTTTAGCCGCGCAGTTCCCCGTTAGATTCGGCTTTGTTTTTCTTTTCCCCGCATTATTTCTGACAGCAGGAATAAATCACATCTGCAGAGTGGCTTATAAAGCCAGCGTTCATCTCCCTTACAGTTTCCCACAGTTTTTTTAAACAGGCTTTTAAAACCATAAATTATAAAATCTGTAAATATGATCTCTAAAAGATGTTTATGTCTTAATGATTACGTCCTGGAAATCGCTTTCACTACAGAGAACTTTAAAAAGCGGATAGCCATCGAGAATATCTATTATTTAAAACTCAGTGAATGATGTTATGATCATGGAGATGCGCTTTATAATTTATTGAAACCTCCAGT
Organism: Dinotopterus cunningtoni; assembly: GCA_028565755.1. NCBI lineage: Eukaryota > Metazoa > Chordata > Actinopteri > Siluriformes > Clariidae > Dinotopterus > Dinotopterus cunningtoni. The sequence continues at coordinate 6,673 of JAOTRS010017269.1, forward strand.
AAAAAAAAAAAAAAAAAAAAAACACTTTTCTGGAAACTGAGAAAAGGTTTGTATATTTTGATTTGTAATGGACGGAGTGGCAGTAAAGATTAATAAATGGTTCACTGTGTGAGAACGATCTGAGCTGCACTTAATAAAGGGATAAAGAATAACTTTGGTGCTATTTCATGAAAACATAAGTTTTGTTAAGGGTTAGCGAGATTCCGCTCGAATCCTGCATGTCCTGTATATAACAAACTGTGTTCATGCTTTCTGTTCTTCCCAAATCTATCATCACTAAATCATGGCCACTGCTCACATCATGCAGATTTGCTTAATAAGAGAAAAGTGAATCACATGATTTAAACACGGAACAACAGAGGTGCGAATCTCAGTTATAACAAATGATTCACTGATTCAAACAAAAAAACCAAGAGGAGTGAATTTCAGCCAAGACTTAATGATTCACTGATTCAAACACTAAACAACAGAGAAGTGAATCTTGGTCATGTCTGATTAATTCATTGATTCAAACACTGAACAAATGATTCACTGATTCAAACAAAAATAAACAGAGGAGTGAATTTTGGTTATGATTAAATGATTCACTGAGTCAAACATGAAACAACACAATTAGAAGATGAGTGAACAAGTACAGTTTGTTTCTGTCTGAAAACAAGAGCATGGAATCATGACTGAATCTCAGTAATAAGAAGTGATTCACTTATTCAAACCCTAAAGAACAGAAAAGTGAATCACGGTCATGACTGAAAGATGAAGTTAAACATTGACCGTCTGAGTCAGAGACGAGCGAATTTTAACCACGACCAAACGATTCACTGATTCACTTTTTCTTCACGTTACTTCTTTCTCGAATTGCTTTTATTGTTTTAGTCACATGACACTAAATCTTCATTTTTCAATCTACAGATTCCTTTTAAATCCTTAGTTTCATTCGTCTTTTCTGTGATTTGTACAAACCACTGTTGAGATTTGTATTAACAAGAGCAACAACTTCCTCAAGTCATTTAAAGCCAGTGAAAGTAACCTGAGTGCGATAATAAACTGTTTATATTCCAATAAATGAATGAAAGTCTGAACGAGTGCCCATGAATATGCAAATACGGACTGACTTTCTTTTAGCCTGCTATTTGTATTGTTATATTCTGTATTAAATTTAAATATGGAAGTAAATCTGAACTATTTGTTAATGACTAACATTATTTATAGCAGTAGTAGTTATAAATACAGGGTTACAGGTGCTGTTTATTGCTTACATTAATAATGAATTTCAAATAATAATGCTTTTTTTTTCAATAATAATGCTTTTCAAATTTTTGCTTTAAAAAAAGTGTTTGTTCTGACTCATGATGCATTAATGCTCCAGGTTAGAGGATGTATAATTACTAATACTAAAAAATACAAATAATAAAACAGAATTATTATTATTATTATTATTATTTGGGTTTTTTAATGCTAATAATATATATTTTATTATGATTCTAAAAACTAATATTCACCTGGATCCCCCAGTGTGTCAAAAATCTCTGCATTGAGATCGAAAAAGTTTCATTTAATAAAATATAAAGGCGAAAAACTTAAAAACACAAATGTTGTTAATAAAACTGCTTATGCAAAAAAAAAATCTCGGAATTTACAGTTTATTTACAGCATATGAGTCAGTTTTTAGGAAAATTGCATAAGATTGTGTGTGTGTGTGTGTGTGTGTGTGTGTGTGTGTGTGTGTGTGTGTGTGTGTGTGTGTGTGAAAAAGAGAAAGAGAGAGAGAGACTAAAAAAAAACCCACATGCACAAAAGTCTCTCACTCACACACACACACACACACACACATACTGACATCAAGTCTGGGACTTTACTTTGAGTTAGAAACAAAGGCTGGCGTGTGTGTGTGTGTGTGTGTGTGTGTGTGTGTGTGTGTGTGTGTGTGTGTATCTGTGTATCTGTGTGTGTGTGTGTGTGTGTGTGTGTGTGTCGGGTTGTTCAGATTCTCACTCTATGAAATGTTGTAGATTAATTAGCACAGCACAATTAGCACGTCATGTTAATGAACTTAATGTGAGCAAATGATGTTTGTTAATAATCTACTGTATGCTTTTTATATAAATAGTACAGTTAAACAACCAACACACACACAGACACACACACACACACAGAGTGCTGGTCCTGTCGGGTGTGTCAGGGCAGTGCAGTGTGAAGCCGGAGCAAGTTCACGGCTGGTGACTCCGCCTCTCTCACCGCCGCCACGCTGCTGCTGAAAAACACAAATATAAAAGTAAAGTTTATTACACAAACGCAGCAGAGTGTAAACAGTTTTAGCTGTTTACGGTCTCGGCGTCAGTGTGTGAGAGTGGAGAATCGAGTTTTAGATCATCGCTAATGTTTAATGTCTTGTTCTTTCTAAAGTAACCTTAATTTAACATGATTAATCATTGACACATCAGCGTTTTATGGAAGTGAAGGTTTTGTCACTTATAGCTGGAGACTCCAGGGCACTCGTGGGTTTCTCGTCTGCCATGTGGAAGGCCCGGGTTCGATTCCCAGCCGATGCCCAAACCCCAGTCATGGGATGCAGTACCGGTCCCAAAACCAGATAAAGGGGAGGTTCACGTCAGGAAAACCTGTGCTAAGTTGTGTTTGGATCGGATGGTCCGCTGTGGCGACCCCTCGATGGAAGCAGCCGAAAGACCGACAACAACATGGAAGGAGTCTCCAGTGTCAGCACTTTGTAACTGTCTGTTTATATAACATAAGAGAGATCAGGAACTGACTACAGAAAGTGAACCACAGACCTGACCAGATGATTCTCTGATTCACTGAGAACCATAAGCAGTGATTCTGTTGTGTTTAAAATGATTCAAACATTGAGACACATGCTGATTCACTGAACGATTCACTGATTCAAACACTGAACAGCAAGGAAACAATTCTCAATCATGATTAAATGATTCACTAATTCAAACAATAGACAAGAGAGGAACTACTCTTAGTCATGACTGAATGATTCAGTGATTCAAACAATGAACAGCAGAGGATGATGAAATGATTCACTGATTTAAACACTAAACCAGTGTCTTAAGAGGAGCAAATCCTGGTGATGACTAAATGATTCACTGATTCACACACTGAACAACAGAGACACAATTCTCAATCATGATCAAATGACTCCCTGATTCAAACCCTGAATGAGAGATTAGTGATTCTCAGTCATGATCAAATGATTCACTGATTCAGACACTGACTCGAGAAGGGATTCTTGGACATGACTCTCTGAATCTTTGTTGAAACCACATGAAGAGAGAAAACCTCCGTCCTGATGGAAGATTCACTGATTCAGACACAGATCCTCTAATAAAAAATGATGTATAATTCACGGGTATCTAAGAGAATTTTATTGTTTTGTTTTATGTTTGAAGGGATTTTTACCCCCGTGTCAGTTCCAAGTCACTCAGGGGTAAACAGCTCGGACAGCTTCGTCTATTAAACCTGATTAAATTGTCATTGTGTCTGTTTCAATCTCCACCTTAACTCTGAAATAAACCACTAGTCAGCAAACTAATTACATCAAGTAACAGCAGCAATAAAGATTAGATGGAATCACTGTGTGTGTGTGTGTGTGTGTGTGTGTGTGTGTGTAACTTTCATAATAACCTTTCAACGCATACATTTTAAAAAGCTATTAAGATTGTTTTTTTTTTTTAAATAGTGAATCATATTCAAATAAATTTTGACGACATAATTAAACGCTGCATTACATTCGGCTCACGGCTGCTCCGCTCGTCTCTATAAACCTTCGCGCCCTCAAGTTATTCTGTCAAGTTATTTCGAGTGTCAGTTCTCGTTGCTTTTCTACAAACACAAATGCATTCAGACGTTACTCACACCGCTCGATTGTGTAATTACTGAACCGCCGCTAAACTCAGGGGTTCTTACTGTTTACTGTTTAGTTTCTAGATTACACAATTCGTTAGTTCTGTTTTTAACTACACTGTACACAGCTGCTTCGGCTGCACTGTGTGAGCCATCTCAAGCTAAATAATACACCATAAACATTCACAATTCAATGTTGCATCTATAATTGTACAACAGTTAGTTATAAGCGAGTAATCTGATTGGACGAGAGGCGTCATTCCATGAGTGATGATAACAGACAGTAACAGCACTGTGATGTGGAACTATATGTATGAGTGGGCGTGTCCCAGGTGTTGTCCAGTGGTTAATGACACTAACTGTGTGTCTCAGCGTGGGTG